>JANAVB010015517.1:0-51184 GCA_029216955.1 Iris pallida | reverse complement strand
ATATATATATATATAAAAATATATATATATATATATAATATAATACTTGTATAGGTTTTGGCATTTTGCACCTGATACATCAATAATACTCTCGCTCTCTCTCTATATATATAAACGAAATCGTAAAGCACAATACTCTAGAGGGGGTGAATAGAGTTGGCAGCGGAAATATGCTAATTAAAATTTGTTAGCAGCAAGATCACAGAATAATAATCACAACTAAATAATGTAAAGGCAGAGATAAGAAAGCAAACGCAAAGACAGCGATGTATACTGGTTTCCCTCTGTTGAGGACTAATCCAGTCGGTAGAACTCTTGCTACTAGTTGAATCCACTATTGGCAAAATCGCATGTTTTCTTACGAAGTCCTTTCAACTTTTACAACGCGAGCTTTGATACGAAGAACTCGTCCAACTTCAATTATGAAGAGGTATTCTTCAATCAAGCCTCCAATTACAATCTCTCAGAAACTTCTAGACCGTATCGCACTGGCAAATCGACTAGAGGATTGTAATTGGCTTGGGATCTGAAATTTAAAGCTCAAGAAAACTCTTTGGAAGACAGAAAGCTTTAGATAGAGAGAAGATTGAAAGTGAATGAATGAGTTGAAATGATCGAAATCCTTCTCTATTTATAGGAATTCCAAAGAAGAATTCTGGCAGAATTTGGGCAGAATTCGGGCAGAACTCGATGAGAAAATCTCGGTCAAATCCGCAATGCAGGAGGACCAAGTTCCAGAGAATTCAAAAATCAAAACGGCCACTAACCGAACTCTGGCCGAACTCTGGCCGAACTCTGGCCGAGTTCTGTCAGGGTTAGGTTAGGTTTTTAAAATCAGTTTTTGGGGATTTTGAAAACCTTTTGAAGCTTTTATTTAAAAGAAATTTTTCAAAACAAAGGACATTTTAAAAGTATTTTGAAAATATTTTAGAATAGCCTATTTGCCAGTATGACTCGGTGTACAACGTATTCCTAGACTCAATAAAATAAAAAATACATTGCTTAAAGAAATACAGACTCGAACAGGCAAACATCGCTTCGGTCTTGAACTGAGTAGATAGCTGTTCTTGATCATGTCCAAGAGTCCGATACATCTTGACTAGCTTCATATATCCAGACAGAGTTTGATCAATTATTAAAATCAGTTTGACCATATGACCAATGGGTCAACAATCTCCCCCATTTTGATAATTGACAAACTATGAATGATATAACATTTAAGCTTGAAATAAAATCAAAAATAGTTCATGTTGTCATGTCCTGCATTTTCTTAAATAAATGTTAGATCTTTATTTTTCTCCCCCGTTGTCATTTAGCAAAATAATTGCAAAAAGGGAAAAACTCCCCCGCAATCAATGCATAAATAACAAAAATTGAAGAAATACAAGAAAATAATCATGATAAATGATAGAATAGTAAAAAAAATTGAATGACATCACAGGCATGTATTTGTACTCAGGCAGTTTATAATAAACAAAGAATATATCACAGGCAGTTATTAAAGCAGAAAAAGATGCTAAGTAAATAAACTGATGTGAACCATAAACTACGAAATCCATAAAGATGAAATGATGTTCAGAAGACATCAATAAAATATCCAGTACAAGTCTTGATAGTATAGTCTAGAAAGATATAAAAACTTGGAATGTGGGGCATTTTCAAGTATACAGTAGATAATGTCTAAGTCTCAAAAATCAACATATCTCCTCCTCCTCCTCCTCCTCTTCATCATCATCAGTATGACCAGCATATCCAGAAGGACCAGCTGCAGAGGTACCCGCGCCAGAAAGGTGAGGAGGAGCGCCAGTGTAAAACTCACCAACATAATCTCGAGGAGCACGGTCAGAACGGTACCAATCATATGCGTTACCGGGCTGAAAGTAGGCATGAACAGCCTCATCCTCAGCGGTAACCAGAGAAAGCTGGATCTCTAGGAATGGAACCGGCAGAATGTCCAGTCTGGGTGAAACAAAGATCAGCTAAAGAATTTGTAATCGCCTGATAACGGGTGACGTCGCGGAACTCACGTTTGCGAGCCATGTCCGTCATCGAGACGTGCAAATCTGAAAGGTGCTGGTGTATGCCCTCAAATGTCATAGCAAACTGCTGAGGAGGTGGAGGAGGTGGAGCAGTAGCAGGGAGTAGTAGGAGGAGCAGATGCAGTCATACAGCGACGAGATAACTTAAAAAACTTGGGCTCAGGGTCTTGAGTACAAGTTGATAAATCAATGTCGAAATATTGGAAGATGCGTAGGAGAATCATCGTATAAGAAAGATTTCTATCTCTTGTACGACAACGTCCCATCATCTGAATAATGGTCTTAGGGGCAGAAAATAGAATCCCCTTAAGAATGTGATACATAGCAGATAATTCAAGAGACGTGACATCATCCTTCGAAGTAGACTTCGGAAGGAGAGTGGAGTAAATGATACGGTGCAATTCATAATTAAACAAGTTCAAGTTGTTTGCCTTGAACTTTCCAGAGCGAACTCTATCAGGTGCACAGAGTTCCGCTTTGAAACTAGTAAGTGTCGTACCGTCGGGGAAATCAAATTCAGTGATATCAACAAGCGGTTCACCTTCGTTGGGAATACTAAGGATCTCCGCTAAGAGAACATCATTGAAATTGATATCTAATCCTCCAACACGAGTGCTTACATCAAACGTGTTAATATGATATTGCAGTAAAACAGTCTAATGGCCTTAGTTGCTACGGGAAAACAGAGTTTAACAAAATGCTGTAACCCTAATGCCTCAAAAAAATGACGATGATCTGGAAATACTGTCCACTTGATGGGAGCGCCTGTGCATATGGATCTCATAGAAAAATCTCCAAACCACAGTAGGGCTTGATCTAGGGTTTGAAAGTAAAACCCGTCGAACGTGCCATCGCTAGATTGGACTGGCGAAAAGAGGGAATCCGTGGGTGGATTCGAAGATGAACCTTCCTCACTTGGGTTGGTTGTCTTCTTCCTCTTGAAGGGGTTAAATCCCTTAGGTGCCATTTGTGCAATAAAAGGAAATATGAACAAAAATAAACGGAGGGGAAATAAGGAGTTATACCTCCCGAAATTTGAGTATGTTGTAGAGAACGACGAACTCCGCACGAATCCAAAGTTTGGATTGATTTCACCACTTGGATTGGAAGAAAATGGTTGGTGAAGAACTAGGGTTAAGGGGTTCTCTCGCGCGGTGCTGTTGCTGTGATGTAGTTGGAAGCAATGAAGAAGAAAGGCTCTCAGGTTCTGGTTATCTAACCTGATACCTTCAACCGAACTCGGGCCGAATTCGGTCCGAAGTCTGGCCGAATTCGCCTGGGTTTGATTTGAAATACTTTCTTTTTCATTGGCTCATTTCAAATATTTAATTCAAAGATTAGTAATTTTGATATTAAAATAATATAATTAATGTTATTTTATAATTAAATTTTATTACACAGTGACTGTTTCAGATTAGTTGTAGGAGTACTGTCCCAGCTGGCGGAGGTTCACCGGGGAACTCTTAAGTACCGCTTCGCTTCAACCGTAGTTATGGTGACAGACAGACTCTTTATTGGCTTGTCTCTAACACAGTTTTTTTATATAAAAATAAAATCATAAAATAAAATCAATTAACATTATTGATGTTCAAAATTCCTAATTCTCGACTTAAATAATTGAAACGATCTTCTGTTAGAGGTTTTGTGAAAATATCAGCTAATTGATTCTCAGTATCTATGTATACAAGGTCAATATCTCCATTTTGATGATGATCTCTAAGAAAATGATTTCGAATCTCGATATGTTTTATACGAGAATGACATACAGGATTCTTAGTCAAATTAATAGTGCTCGTGTTATCACAGAAAATGAAAATATGTGTATAAAATAAATCATAGTCTTCCAAGGTTTGTTTCATCCACAAAATCTGAGCACAACAACGTCCTGCGGCGATATACTCAGCCTTTGTTGTTGATAGGGCTACAGAATTTTGCTTTTTACTAAACCATGAGACTAAAGCCTTGCCTAAGAAATGACATGTGCCACTGGTACTTTTTCTATCAACTTTGCATGCAGCAAAATCTGCATCCGAATAACCAGTAAGGTCAAAGGACTTAGTTTGGGATACCACAAGCCAACAAAAGAAGTGCCCTTAAGGTATCGAAAGATACGCTTAACTACGCACAGATGTGATTCCTTTAGATTAGCTTAAAAACGTGCACACAGACAAACACTAAACATAATATCTGGACGACTAGCAGTTAAATAAAGTAAACTATCGATCATAACTCGATACTTATGTGTGTCGATCGGCTTGCCTTGTTCATCAATATCAAGCTTTGTTGAAGTTGCCATTGGAGTGCCAATAGGTTGACATTGTCCAGATCAAACTTCTTTAGCAAATCTTTTGTATACTTGGCTTGATTTATGAACGTCCCATTATCAGTTTGTTTGATTTGCAGTCCGAGAAAGAATTTCAGCTCTCCTATCATGCTCATCTCAAACTCATTCTGTATATACTTAAAAAATTCTTGACACAGAGATTCATTAGTAGATCCAAATATGATATCATCAACATAGACTTGTATTAAAAGAAGCTTACCATTAAAGGACTTAATAGAAAGTGTAGTGTCAACCTTGCCTTTTGAAAAACCGTTGTCAAGTAGAAAAGAGCTTAGACGATCATACCAAGCACGAGGGGCTTGTTTCAAACCGTATAAAGCTTTCTTCAACTTGAAAACAAGATCAGGGTTTTTGAAATCTGTGAAACCTGAAGGTTGTGCTACAAAAACTTCTTCTTTTATAAAACCATTTAAAAATGCACTCTTGACATCCATTTGAAATAATTTAAAATTATGAAAACATGCAAATGCACATAATATGCAAATGGATTCTAATCTCGCAACTGGGGCATAAGTCTCATCGTAGTCGATACCTTCTTCCTGATTGTATCCTTGAGCTACGAGTCGAGCCTTATTACGTGTCACTAACCATTCTCATTTAGTTTATTTCGGAATACCCAATGGGTGCCAATGACCGGATGATCAATAGGCTTGGGAACAAGTTCCCAAACTTGATTTCGTTCAAATTGGTTTAATTTCTCTTGTATAGCATCTATCCAAAAATTATCACTACATGCTTCATCAATAGTTTTGGGTTCTAGCTGTGAAATAAATGCAACACTAGAAACAATATCTCTACTGGATGTACGAGTACTTACACCTTTGGTAATGTTACCAATTACCAAATCCTTTGGATGATCAGCTAAATTTTAGTCTTTTTGGTAGACTCTGAAGGTAGCTGGTTCCTGGATCTTCTCTAGGAGGATCAGCTAGTGCCGAGCTTGGTTGAGAATCAGCTGTTGTTGAGCTTGGCACAGTTGGATCTTCGTCATTGTCATCGATAGTCATTTGATTCAGTTCATCAAAAGTGACATTGATTGATTCTTCGATGATCATGGTTCGTTTGTTGAAGACTCTGTATCCTTTGCTCTTGGCCGTATAACCTAAAAATATACCTTCATCGGCCTTTTCGTCAAACTTTCCCAAATTGTCTTTTGTATTAAGAATAAAGCATTTATAACCAAATATTCTAAAATATGAAACTGATGGAATTCTATCAAACCATAACTCAAATGGAGTCTTCTTCGATTTGGGTCGAATTATAACTCTATTGAGAACAAAACAAGCTGTATTGACAGCTTTAGCTCAGAAATATTTGGGTAGGCTAAATGGTTTAACATTACTCTGGCCATTTCGGATAGAGTTTTGTTCCTACGTTCCACAACTCCATTTTATTGTGGAGTCCTAGGACAGGAGAACTTGTGGACAAAATAGTGTGTCACAAAATTGCTCAAACTCTGCATTCTCGAATTCGCCACCATGATCGCTTCTAATACGAGTGATCATGTAACCTTTTTCATTCTGTACTTTCTTGCAAAAGGCGACAAATTCGGATAATGGAACATTCTTGCGTGTCAAGAAGTATACCCATGTGTATCTAGAGTAATCATCTACAATTACAAAAGCATAAAGTTTACCTCCAAGGCTAGCAACTCTGCTAGGACCAAATAAGTCCATATGAAGCAATTGTAGAGGTCTAGTAGTACATACTGTATTTACTGACTTGAATGTGGATTGGTAGCTTTGTTCTTTTCACATTGACTGCATACCGAATCCTTTTTGAATGTAATGTCTGGTAAACCGCGTACTAGCTTCTTTATGGATAATCTTGAGATTGTGTCCATATTTGCGTGACCGAGTCTCATATGCCACAGATGACTCTCATCACTTTTAGCCATTAAGTATCTACGTGAAATGTTAGTTTCTTCAAACAAATAGAAAATATATATGTTGTCTTCCCTGATACCTTCAAAGATAGTACTACCAGTTGAGCTATCAACTAAGTACTTTTGTCTTTGCCAAAGTTGATGCCAAAACCATGATCAGCTAAATGACTTATACTGAGTAGATTATGTTTCAACTCGGTAACCAGACAGACATCCTTAATTACAGGATAGGAAGACTTACCAACATCACCGATACTAATAATATGCCCTTTCAAGTTATTACCGAAGGAAACATAACCTTCCTTCTTCTTCTTCGACAGTGTTGCAAATAATGTAGCGTCACCAGTCATATGCCGTGAACAACCGCTGTCGAGGATCCATTTGCTTTTAGCATGTGAAGGGTGTTCCACCTACAAAATAATTTACAGATAAAACTTTTGGTACCCATTTCTTGTAGGGTCCTGAAATGTTATCCTTTAGTAGCCAAGCATAAATATTTAAATCAACAAGATTTCTAATTCTACATGCAGGTGAAATATGACCAATAAGGCCACAATAATGACATTGTGCATGTTGAGTGTTGAAAGCTGAGTGGTGTGCATGGTTGGTAGGTTTGGGTTTTCTAGTATAGAAGAAAGCATATCTATAATCCTGTTTGGGCTTAACCTTTTGGGGTAAAGGTTTGATAAGGTTAGGTCTGACAGTGTTTGGCTTGTGAATGTTCCGATTTTTCGGTAAGTGACACGTGTTAGGGAAGGAAGCAGCAGTCTCAGGATGTTTTCCTAACCTAATTTCCAATCTTTTGGAAGTGTCATACACTTAGTATAATCAGAAGTGAGTGTTTCCATTCTGATTTGTGCCCTTTGAAGTCTTTTCTTCTCTTTAGAAAGTTCTTCTTTGAGTTGGTCAATAACTTTTCTTTCTTTCAGATGACTTGGTAGTCTCGTGTAATAAGAGCTTGATAGAGGAAAGCTCACCAGACTCACTAACATTATTTCTAACCTCACCTAATAGGTTGGTAAGTCTTCCTATTTCTCCTTTGTACTCTTTGAGTACCTTCTTAGAGGTCTGATATTTGCTACGCAGTTTCCTGTAATCACTTATCAGTTCACTGAAGGCATCTCCTAGTTGCTCAAAGGTGAAGTCATTATTGTATCAACTACAGGTTCAGTAGGTACCTGATCGGATGCCATAAAGCATACGTTTGCAGCGTCTTCTGATTGTTCGTCTTCTGAGTCGCTGGCTTCACTTTCATGCCATATGCTGGTGTTGGCATATCTCCGAGATGTTGATATCTTCAGGTTCCCTTTTTTAAACCTGTTGCTCTTCTTGCTTGATGATGAGTTTATAGGACAATCCTTCTTTATGTGTCCCTTCTTCTTGCAGCCATAGCAGACAGCATCATCTTGATACCAGTTGTTACTGCTGTTGTTTTCTTTGGCTCTCTTATCATATCTCATGAATCTTTTGAATTTCCTTTCTAGGAGTGCTTGATCTTCAGCATCAGATTTACTGCTGTCTGAATCACCTTCAGCAGCTTTTCTATGCTGAGCCTTGAAAGCAATCATCTTCTCCTTTGGTGCAGGCTCTTCAAAATCTTGTAGCTCCAGTTCATGAGTGAGTAGCTTACCCATGAGTACTTCGAGGGACAAAGTTGTGAGGTCGTTCCCTTCAATGATTGCAGTAGCCTTTGGAATCCAGTTCTTGGTAAGTGCTCGAAGGAGTTTGCGAATCTTTTCATGGTTACTGTATTCTTTGCCTAGGGAGGACAAAGGATTTACAATATCCAGGAATCTTAAGAACATCTGAGTAACTGTTTCGTTGGGCTTCATCTTGAACACCTCATACTCTTGAGTAAGTCTGCTGACCTTTGATTCTTTGACTTGAGTCATGCCTTCATGTGTAACTTCAAGTAGCTTCCACACTTCATTAGCCGTTGTGCAGATAGACCCTGTTAAATTTAGTTCTGTCTAAAGCACAAAATAGAGCGTTAATAGCACGTGCGTCAAGACTGGCCTTTTTCTTTTCCTCCTGTATATCTGTTATGGGGTTTTTCAACTAGAACTCCATCAACATTTATACGAGGTGGCTTTTGATAGCCATCAATAACAATAGACCATAAATCAAAGTCAAGAGATTTCAAGAAGAAACTCATCCGTGTTTTCCAATAGGATAATTCGTACCATCAAACAGTGGAGGTCTGTTTGTGGCCTGGCCTTCACATGTGAATTTCACAGTTGTCATGTGTTGTGCTGTGATCTATATAACAATTAATTAAATGAATAAATAATTGCAATGTTACCTTGCTTTACCTGTAACACCCGTTCTGATACCAATTGTAGGAACGAAATCGTAAAGCACAATACTCTAGAGGGGGGGTGAATAGAGTTGGCAGCGGAAATATGCTAATTAAAATTTGTTAGCAGCAAGATCACAGAATAATAATCATAACTAAATAACATAAAGGCAGAGATAAGAAAGCAAACGCAAAGACAACGATGTATACTGGTTTTCCTCTGTTGAGGACTAATCCAGTCGGTAGAACACTTGCTACCAGTTGAATCCACTATTGGCAAAACCGTAAGTTTTCTTACGAAGTCCTTGCAACTTCTATAACGCGAGCTTTGATACGAAGAACTAGTCCAACTTCAATTGTGAAGAGGTATTTTTCAATCAAGCCTTCTGATTACAATCTCTCAGAAACTTCTAGACCGCACCGCACTGGCAAATCGACTAGAGGATTGTAATTGGCTTGGGATCTGAAATTTAAAGCTCAAGAAAACTCTTTGGAAGACAGAAAGCTTTAGATAGAGAGAAGATTGAAAGTGAATGAGTGAGTTGAAATGATCGAAATCCTTCTCTATTTATAGGAATTCCAAAGACAGAATTCGGGCAGAACTCGATGAGGAAATCTCGTTCAAATCTGCAACTGCAGGAGGACCAAGTTCCAGAGAATTCAAAAATCAAAACGGCCACTAACCGAACTCTGGCCGAACTCTGGCCGAGTTCTGTCAGGGTTAGGTTAGATTTCTAAAATCAGTTTTTGGGGATTTTTGAAAACCTTTTTGAAGCTTTTGTTTAAAAGAATGTTTTTCAAAACAAAGAACATTTTAAAAGTATTTTGAAAACATTTTAGAATATCCTATTTGCCAGTACGACTCGGTATACAACGTATTCCTAGACTCACTAAAATAAAAAATACATTGCTTAAAGAAATACAGACTCGAACAGGCAAATATCGCTTCGGTCTTGAACTGAGTAGATAGCTGTTCTTGATCATGCCCAAGAGTCCGATACATCTTGACTAGCTTCATATATCCAGACAAAGTTTGATCAATTATTAAAATTAGTTTGACCATATGACCAATGGGTCAAACACACCACACACACACATATAATATATATATATTTTTTACACTATATATATATATATATATATATATAATATATATATATATATATATATATATATATATTTTTATATATATATATATTTTATATATATATATATATATATATATATATAAATATATATATATATACCCACACACCACACAACCACACTGGCCTAGCGGTACTACGGTGGGCCGCCTGAGCACACACACACACTATATAATATATATATATATATATATATATATATATTATATATAATATATAATTATATTATATATATATATATTATAGACACACACACACACACACCACTTAGGTTTCCTTTCTCCAATTCGGACAATGGTGTATATATATTATATATATATTATATATATATTTCTTAAAATCTATATATATAATAATATATTATATATTATTATATATATAATATATCCTTCTACAAAAAAAAAAAAAAAATATAGGGTCCTTCTACAATTCTACAATACAACATGGAAAAGGATGTATCGATACATCCAAAATTTGAACCATTATATGTTGATCCAATCGGATTGATAATAGAGTAGAAACATCATTTTATGCTGATTTTGACTCTTGACCTCTTGGTAACTTGCTATAGCAGATCATTCTTCACTTTAATTTTTTCAATAAACACCCTAAATTAACTCATATTTACTCTCTCTTTCGTCCATCCAATTTAATATTTTGTGCATCTACGTATAATTTTCGTAAAATAATTGTGCATCTACGTATAAATTTTGTAATTTGTTTTTTTGGTTATAAAACTACAGGCCTTGGTGGTGGTAGTGGAAGGAGAAACGGAGATGAAGAAGGAAAGAAGAATCAGTCCGGTTCGCGTCGGACATCGTCAAGCCCTCCTCGAACAATAAGGAGTACCAGTGGCGCCACTCCTGCAGGCTCCCAGTTTAGTAAAACTGTCCATGCTATTGTCAAAATTTTATTTTTCATCTAACAATTTAATATTTTGGTTATAAAGCTATAAGACATGGTGGTGGTGGTGAACGGAGGAAACCTGCTTCTGCGGTCGGGCGGATCATCTACTCACATATTTAAAAAAAAATCTGTTTTGTTTTTTAACGATAGTAAATTTTTACTTTTCTTATGATAATATTTTTGAAGAGAAGAGGGTTTTTTTGTACTGTGACATTTTTTCATATTAACCATCTTTCTAATAATTACAGTATATTTAATATCATTTACCAAAGTATATTCAAAATTTTACGTTAATAAAGTATGGCACATTTAGGACAGGGAATGGCCATTATTCGTGGTTTTATCACAAAGAGTGGCCACTCTCCGTGCTTTTAACAAAGTATGGTACATTTAGGATGGGGAATGTTCAAGTATCTTATTCATTTTTTATCAAATATTTACAGTATTTTTTATATCATTTACCAAAGTATATTTATTTAATATTAAAGCATGTTTAAAAAAAATCTGAATATCATTTAATCGGGCTTCTACTGTATGTCTGCACAAAATAGGGTGACAAATTTTTTTCTTGCAAGTATTTGAATATAATTAACCTACTACCCACAGAATTTTTCTTACATTACATACTTTGCTTCAGCAATAACCAGGGATGAACATGCAGGATTACATATACATTACACTGACATTGAATTCATACTGATGGCATCGATGTACTGATTATTTACAGAAAGCAAATCATATTCCAATCAAATAAAGTTTTAGTGATCCCAGGAATGCATCCGGAATGAGGCCAGCTGTTAACCCTAGGAATGCACCCAGGACTCATGAAATCTATGAAGGCCATCTGTAAATCAAAGGAATACAACAAAAATCAAAATCATCTGTGAAGGCCAACTGCAAATCAAATAAACGCTTCAACCAAATAAATCATAATCAAATTAAGTATACTTCATTCCAAGTCCAATAAACTGTATAATCCATGTTACAATAATCTGCCCAATCCATGTTACAATAATCTGCCCAATCCACGTTAGTAATTCAAAACAGAACTCGCATAATTCACAATACAATAATCCAAAAAAATATCAGAAGTACTCTAAATTCAAGACCATATTACATTTTCCAAATAAATTACGAACCATGTACCGCAACGATGCTTACTACAAGCGAAAAGTTTAGTCTTACAATATTACAAACACAAAATTTAGTTTGACCACCAAGACCAACAAATATTCAGGATCATATTACAATTCAAATATTACTTCCAAATTGAAATAAAAGTTTCAAAACTTAAAAGATGAATCTTCATCTCCATCTCCATCTTCTTCTTCTTTTTTCTTCTTCCTGAAAATATCCTTCACCTATACCTTGAGAGACGGAATAAAAATTATAGTCAGTATAGACTCACTGTATATGTAGAAAAGACTTCCAAAAACATGAAATAGAGTATCAAAGTGAGGGCTACCATTAGAATGTCAATGTGTACAGTGTGTGTTTTTACATAAGAGTATCAATGTGCACACTGCAGGTTCTAACATCAGAGTATCAATGTGCACAGTGCGAGTTCTATGATGCGACCCCATTTTGTATCTATCATGTGAGTACACTCTCCAGTTAGCTCAAGTGTTAGGTTACTCTCAAGGACTCTCTCTAGTATCAGGATACCAAGCAAGTTTAAGTGTCTGGCTTACCCTTAAGTACAACCTATATTATAGCAGTATGCTCATGCTTATAATACCAAATATTACTGACTGAAGTAGTGTTCCAGCTCTGTCCTAACTCTAGTATAAGACATACATTACATGCCTTGAGGCATTTCCACTCTGTACATGCATTGGACCATCATCTCTTCAGTCCTATATCACCATTTAAGGGTGTAATTGGGCAGTATCAGTGCAAGTATCAGAGCATCAAATAGCAAAAGTATCAGTATAATATTAACTATTCGGTTTAGCTGAGTATTAAAGCAACAATTAGAAGAGTATTAGAGCATCAAGTAGTAAAGTATCAGTACAATATTAACTTTTATTGTAATTATTTGTAGTATCAGAGCATCAAGTAGCAGATTATCAGAGTATCAAGGATATCCAGAGTACCTTTGATTAAAGACCATGTGCCTCTGTCATAGAGTGTTTAATGTAGAATATAGGGGCTAAGAAGTTTTGATATATCCTTAAGCATCAGAGATGAAGATTCAGTTTAGTTTAGAGTTGAAGCTCACAAGTGTATACAATATACACATTAATAAATGGATTGGAGTCTTAATTCAAATACAACTAATTTTTTGAATTCCTTCTTTAGTGATGATACTGATATCGTCCTATTAGCAAGTATATAAAGTTAGCAAGTAAAGCTAGAAGTTAGATAAGAAAATAATATAACATGGATAGCTAGATCAGTTAGTAACAGAGTATAAATGTGTATATATGTGTCCTTCACATATTAGAGTATAAATGTGTATATTAGATTACGGAATCATCAAGAGTAGTAGAATAAGGAGAAAAAAATACAAAGTAGCACCAGTTTGGACTAGCCCCATTTACCTTCTTCATGAGGGATCTTATTCTCTGTCAGCAAATTCAACCTCTATCTGTTTAATCTTATCCAAAATCAATTTTTGGTTGTTAGATATAGTCTTCATCTCTTTGAAGACATTCTCAAAGTTTGCAGCAATAAAATTGTATAGATCATCAACCCTGTCCTTAGTGTTTGGGATTCCATACATTGATAGTTTTTCAAATATTGATGGATTGTTTGCTGCTGCTGCCCCTTTCCCAAACATTCGAGTGTAGGTTAATTTCCTTATAGGTCCTTTGTGTTTAATATAAACATCCCCTGCTTTGCTTGGGACATAATGTTTACTAGCCATTGAGCATACAAATACTCTGGAATGGAGGGCTGTCCTTGCAGTTGGTTTTTCCACGAGATGCATCATTCTCCTGAACATGTAAGAACCTATATCCATCCTTTTTTTCTTTCCTATATAATAAATAAATTTTACTCTCTCGGGATGGATGGAAAACTCATGTCTAGTAGGGTTGAGTGTTTGAGATACGAAAGGCATGTAATAATTTATACAAAAATTTTAATTAATTTTTGTATACATTTTGAGGGGTCTTGGCACCCACTGATACACCTGCTATCTCATGAATTGTATCCCTCATGGAATATTATTAATATATTTCATATCAAACTCAGGAACTAAATCAAATCCATAATTAATTGATGACAACAACATTTACCCTAATCAGTTCCCCTCTCAGGAACACCAGTTGTTGATCCTCTTCTTTTTCTTTAATTTCAGCTCGAAGATTTGAGTAAAATTATCTTAATATTGTTTGGAAGATTTTCCTGAGACAGGATTTGTTCAGTTTTCTAACTGATAGAATTTTAATATATCCATGAAAGCTTCGTCTTCGACATCAGCCACTTAATTGATCTTCAGCATAACAACCTTTTTTTTGAAATGTTTATTATAAGTCTTCTTAGATTTAGAGTCTGTAAAAATTTTACCTCCTCTACATCTAGGGACTTACTTGATGATAGTTATTCCTCTTATCTTCCTCTTCTGATGAGGATTCAAAATCCTCAGAGTACACTAATGACTCTGTATCCGTTGCCACCTTATCCTTCGATTTAGTACGCCTTCGATCTTCATAAGTTGAGTCTTCCGACGACTCTGTATCGAAGATAGATTTTTTGGCCTTCGTCGAGCAATGAGTTTTTTTTAGCCTTTGCTTGGCTGCTTCCATCTCTGCCCTTTCGGTCTCTGTCCTTGCTGCCATAATCTTGGCTTTCGCCACCCTTACAATTTTTTCCCTTGTGGCGTGTATCGCATTCCTTTGTGGATTCTTTTCCTTCGGAGACGGTCATTGTTTCTTCGGCGGTATTTTGATAATTTTAAGTAATCGTTTGGGGAGGATTTGAAAAAAGAAAAGGGAAAGGTACAGTACTTTGAAAACCCTAATAATTGGTTGCAGTAATTAACATCTACAGTGGAAGTAGTTTTCAAGCACTATATGACGTTGGGAAGTAGAAACCTATGAGTAGTGTTGAGATTTTTAAGAGCACGACACTTCGGATTCTGAGACCCAAATTTGAAAAACTAATTTGTATGCACATGAAAAGAGTATAAGACACTCAAAGTTGTCTTTTATTTTTTCTTTGCATATACTTAAAAAGAACTATTTACAAAACTAAATATTAAAATACTAAAAGCCAGATATTGTAATTAACTAACTACCCCTAATAGAATATATTACTTCTTGTATTGGAATAGACATGCAGGGAAAATAATTTATTTCCATGGAAATTGTTTTTTGTCATTTTCAGTAAGGTTGTGTTTGATTGGTTTTTTTTTTCCATGGAAAATATTTTCATCACAAATTTCCACCAATTGTAGTGTTTAGTAGCTTATATTTTCCATGGAATTATTTTCCAAAAAGCTATCATTTTTCATATTTTCTTCTAAAATGGTGGAAAATAAACTTGTCCAACCCATAGGAAAATAATGACAATCAAACACCCAAATTACGTATTCCAAGGAATTTTTTTAAACATGGAATCTTTTTCCCAGGAAAATAATTTCTATAATTAATTTATTTTTCACATTTTTCTACCTTGCAAACAAACACACAATATTTTTATACTAGTTTTTGTAATTAAAATTGTTACTTCAAAAATAAATAAAATAATTAACGTTGAGTGATGGATTTGAGGGCAAGAACTTGTCGTTGGCAGCATAATCAATTGTATGACATAACAAGACTTGAGAGGCCCGCAGCAAAAACCAAATTTACTGAATAAAATAATATATTTCATTAAAATTCTAGCTTCTTCACCAGAACATTCTCCGGTGAGGGAGACAAGAGGAGGAAGAAGTAAACTGAACAAAAATTGAACAAAAAACATAAAAAGAAGAGGTCTAGGTAGACCCCTCACTGGCCTCACGAAGGACCTCCGCAAAGTTCTTCAGGGTGCGCAAACCCGCACGATAAAAAAGGCGGCGTAGGCCTTCCCACTTCTCTAGAGTCTGCCGTTCCTCCAGAGTGATCGGCTATGTCGAAGTTGGGCGCCGGATCGAGAGGTCGAGCAATGTCCTCAAGGGACAATCCAAATGAGGAGAGAAAGTCAGCAGCCTCGGCGAGCCAGTCCATTTCTGGCTGCCTCTTCCGTGCTTCAGCGGTCACATAACTCTCTAGCCAAGGTTCCCAACCTAGAGATTTTTTTGGAGCCATATTTTATGTGCAACCTACCATATGAATGGGGATACAAGTAGTTATATATACACGTTTCCCTAACCGACTCTTCATATTCCTAATTGGAAAATATGGGGTATTCAATTTGACTTAAATAAATACCGAGTACTACCATTTTTCATCAAATGTAAGTCTCACTTAGTTGGTTGTGCTGTTTGGATTTTACATGGAAGGCCTAGGTTCGAGTCTGTTGTATGGTTTCTGTAGAATTTTACTATTTTTATCATTTATTGAGTGTTATTATATACTTTTAAAAAAGTATGGTACATTTAGAACGGAGAATGGCCATTCTTCGTGCTTAACACGGAGAATGGCCATTCTTCGTGCTTTTAACAAAGTATGGTACATTTCGGACGAAGAATGGCCATTCTTCGTGCTTTTAACACGGAGAATAGCCATTCTCCGTACTTTCAACAAAGTATGGTACATTTAGGACGGGGAATGTTAAAGTATCTCATTTATTTTTCATCAAATGTAAGTCTCAACTTAGTTGGTTGTGCTGTTTGACCTTTATATAAAAGGCCTAGGTTCGAGTCTGGTGTATGGGTTCTGTAGAATTTTTTTATCGTTATCATTTTTTGGGTGTTATTATATGCTTTTAACAAAGTATGGTACATTAGGACGGGGAATGACCATTCTTCGTGTTTTTATCACGGAAAATGGCTACTCTCCGTGCTTTTAATAAAGTATGGTACGTTTAGAACGGGAAATGTTCATGTATCTCATTCATTTTTTATCAAATGTAAGTCTCAGCTTTGTTGGTTGTGCTGTTTGGCTTTTACATGGAAGGCCTAGGTTCAGTCTGGTGTATGGGTTTTGTAGAATATTTCTATTGTTATCATTTTTTGGGTGTTATTATATGCTTTTAACAAAGTATGGTACATTAGGACGGGGAATGGTCATTCTTCGTGCTTTTCACACGGAGAATGGTCATTTATCGTGCTTTTAACACGGAGAATGGCCATTCTCCGTGCTTTTAACAAAGTATGGCACATTTAGGACGGGTAATGTTCAAGTATATACAAAATATTAATCCTAATTTATTATTTTGAGTCTGATCTATGTAAAAATTTAATGTAATGCAAATCAAATTCACAACCTAATATTATAAAAAATTAAGAAATGTAATTATAATCAAATTTAATTTGTTCTAATACACAAAGAAATCTGAATATGATTAATATAAATTAATTTTGAGTCTTTTTCTTTTGCAACCTATAATAATACAAGAACCTTGTTAAAAATATGGAAACACATTTTTCGATATTAGCCAACACATTTAGCTTGCATCATAAACATACGTTGTTAAAAAATATTAGATTCAATCATATTCCTATGTAGTCTTACAATTTAGCACGCAGATAGCCTTACAATGAATAAGAATTATTTAATATTAACAGTCAGAACAATCATATGATATTTCGTAATCCGACCCTGTTTTATCACCTAGTTCAAGTGAATCATCATTCTCCTCCTTCCATGGGTTCTGATCCTCGAAGGGATCCGTTACAAAATCTACCAAACCATATATGTACTTGAGGTCCCTATCTAGCCGCACATTCCAGCATCCTCTTAGGTCGAGTACGCGAAGATCCGTACACTCCGTCGTGATAGCTCTCAGCCCATTGCCGTCGAACATGCCAAACTTTACCTCGAGGTGCTCGAGACGCGGCATCGAAGAGGCCATGACCATGGCCTCTGCCATGTTGAAGGTGTCCTTCTTGAATCCCTTCATGATTATGAACTGCAGAGGTGGCATACTCTTCTCCAGCGTAACTAGACATTGGCAACGACTTCCGGGAGTAAGATGCACTTGGACATAATGTGGTGGCAGCAGCTGATGTCGAGTTCTGTCAGAACAAAAAAAACTCTAAATGTTTCTCCAACATTTTACCACTCACGTTGCTCATTGCCATTCACAGGACCCTTAAAAATTTTCCACTGTATGATAAATAGTGGTATAAGCAGGAAAAAAAAAATTTAAAATTAACAACTTGTTACTTATAAAACAAAATAGATTAAAAATATCGTGTACTGGACTTGAGGAAGTAAAGTAGAAGGCCTCTTTCCGAATTTGTAAACAGAGAGGAAGGTTAGATTTCGCTCACTTGCGTGCCACTAGCTTGTTCACCGCTTCGTCAATTTTTGAGGTTAGGTTAATCATGCGGCACCACTGGGTCAACTTGACATCTGACCAGAAGCAGGGACAGTAGAGCGCCTTCCACCACGACTGGCAAACAAAAGACAAGCGGACGACCTCCTCAGACGACATCTCCGCTAGTACCAAAACCATGGCTAGCTTGGGGATGTTGGCCCATCCGCACATGTAGGTTTTGCTCTTCTCTATTTTGAAACTGTTCTAAAAGATTGTAAATTTTAAATAGTTTGGTTGTTTAGTTTGGTTTTGAATCTATATAAATTGGTTTTGAAGGCTGGTGAAGATGAATAGTTTGGCTATTTGGTTGTATAAATAGATTTTAAAGGATGGTGAAAAAGAAACCAATTTTTCTGTATCTCCTCCGGACCACTCTTCTTGTATAAATGTATATCACCATTAATTATGGTGAATGACACTGATACCGTAAATATGAGTGGAATCTGTACCGCCAAAATTCATCATGAAGAAGGTAAAATATCATCATTGTGTGGGAAAACGTCGAAATTTCTTGGATATGATTACACTGAAATATTGTATTAGTGTTAAGAGTTCATTTTTGTTCACCCACAAATGCTAGGGTGTTTGTTCACCCTTTATTGAAAAATTTGACACGTGTCAAATTAAAGGTGAAGACCACTTTGGGTGAACAAAACCACTTCCAAAGTGGTTTTGTATTGATGAAATGAACTCTAAATGAGTTCAATGAACTCGTAATGTTAATCACTGATACAGTCAGTATTAGGGCTATTTGTACCATCGAAATTCGTCTTCATGTGGTGTAAGAACATTAATTTGGATAATTTTACAATTTCTCCATAATGAAGGATATCAATAGATCAGATGATACCTAGACTAAGAACATTAATAACACTTTAACATTAATAACCGTTGCATTGAGGATAAAATACTGATATCATATAAATATAAAAAATACAAAGAAATGAATGCATGTATGCTAATCACTATATATCTCGTATCCACATTCCCCTGGGATTACATCATCAAAGGGTCGTTTAAACGTCTGTATTAAATCATAATTTTCCTGAGGTCATCGTTGAGGTGTATGTTGAAGCACCCATGTATGTCGAGCATGCGAAGACCCTTAAGTTGCATATGATAGATCGCAGTGTGTCTCCGTTGAGCCAGAGCCATCTCTAGGTGCTCGAGACGAGGCATCGAATCGGCCATAGCCTTTTCGTCTGTCTCGTTGAACGTGTTCAGCATGAATCTATTCCTGACCATGAAATATGGAGGGTGCATGTTCTTCGTCAGCTTGACCAGACGGTGGAAATACTTGCCGGCAGAAAATATTCCAGTCGACGTAATATAGATGCAGTAGCTAATGTCGAGTTCTTCCAACACCAGGAGAAACTGCAAGTGTCTCACGAAAGTTTTATCACTCACGTAGCACTTTAGAATGCGCAACACCCTTAGGAATTTCCTACTGTATTATAAAAAAAGGGAAAACATAAATAGAAATTAACCAAGTATACATAAAATTTTATAATAGAAAAAAAGTATTAGAATAAGATAAAATAAAATTTTGCACAGGCCTATAACATGTAAAAGATAAGGCGGCTTCATCGAGCTCGTACGCGAAGAAGGACAGTAGAATTCCCGTACTGCGAGCCACGAGCTTCTACGGTCAAACTAATCTCTGCAGTTTGCTGGCTCCTCCGGCACCACTGTTCCAAGTCCACATTGGACCAATAGTATAAGGGACCGTTGAGCGCTTTCCACCACGAAATGGCACACTGGGGCCACGTTGCACATGACCTCGTCCGTCGACATCCTCGCAGTACCAGTACCATTGAGAGAATCTCCGTGGGGATGACGGCACATCCGCTGCTGTTGATCTTGCTCTTGCTCATCTCCATTGCGACTCTTCTTCTTCTCTTCTTTGTTTCTCTCTAGTCGGAGGGGTTCTTTTCTTAATGGAAAAGGCTATTTAACCAGCTCATTTTGGAGGTGTAACCTGCTTGTGGGGGGGTGTGACCGAACAAGGAAAAGACTATTTGGAAGTTCTAGTGTTAATATTAAAACTAGTTCTAATAATATTGTAGATTTTAAATCAAAAATTGAATTTTAACTTTAACTATTTTTAAGTTGTGAATTTAAAACTAATTTAAATATTAAATCAAATTTAAATTTAAATTTTAATATTAATATTAATATTAATATTAATATTAATATTAATATTAGTTTCAATAATATTATAAATTTTTAATTAATAGAAATGTCACTGTATTAGAAACTTAGCTGACTTGGCTCAGGCTCGGATAGTATTCGTCTAAACTCGTACCCTAGAACTAGTCGAGCTCGATCCTTTCGCTTGCGTAATGAAAAAGAAGATACTTGATGATGGTAGTTATTAGAAAAAGGAGCTATTGAAATAAAAACTTATTTATTTGATCAAGTAAATTCGGAGGGTTCGGTATGATATGGGTCAAACTGGCCACATCGAACTATATCATTCCGAACCGATGGGCTACCAGTCGAAAAGAATATGGTCCGGTAAAAGTAGTGTTAATATTAAAACTAGTTCCAATAATATTATAGATTTTAAATTAAAAATTAAATTTTAACTTTAACTATTTTTAAGTTGTTAATTTAAATGTTAAATCAAAAATTAACTTGAATTCATTAGTTTCAATAATATTATAAAGTTTAGATTAATTATAATGTCACTATATTAGAAACTTAGCTGATGTCACGTTGCGCGGGCTCGATTAGTGTTCGTCTAAACTCGTACGCTAGAACTAGTCGAGTTCGATCCTTTCGCGTGCGTAATGTAAAAGAAGATACATGATGATGGTAGTTATTAGTAAAAGGAGCTATTGAAATAAAAGTTTGTTGATTAGATCAATTGAGTTCAGATGTTTCTGCAAGTATGGGTCAAATCGGCCGCATCGAACTATATCATTCCGAACCGATGGACTACCAGTCGAACAGAATATGGTCCGGTAATAGTGGTGTTAATATTAATACTAGTTCCAATAATATTGTAGATTTTAAATCAAAAATTAAATTTTAAGTTTAACTACTTTTAAGTTGTGAATTTAAATGTTAAATAAAAAATTAATTTAAATTTAAATATTTATTTTAGTTTCAAAAATATTGTAAATTTTAAAGTAACAGTAATGTCATTGTATTAGAAACTTAGTTGATGTCACTTTCCTCGATATCGGTTAGTGTTCGTCTAAACTCGTACACTAGAACTAGTCGAGCTCGATCCTTTCGCGTGCGTAATGTAAAAGAAGATACGTGATAATGGTAGTTATTAGTAAAAGGAGCTATTGAAATAAAACTTGTTGATTTGCTCAATTAAATTCGAGGGTTCTGCAAGTATGGGTCAAACCGGCCGCATCAAACTATATCATTCCGAACCAATAGGCCAGCAGTCGAACATAATATGGTCTGGTAACAGTAGTGTTAATATTAATATTAGTTCTAATAATATTGTAGATTTTAAATAAAAAATTGAATTTTAGCTTAAACTATTTTCAAGTTGTGAATTTAAATCTAATTTATATGTTAAATCAAAAAATAATTTAAATTTTAATAGTAATATTAGTTTGAATAATATTGTAAATTTTAAATTAACAGTAATGTCACTGTATTAGAAACTTAGCTAATGTCATGCTCGGTCTCGGTTAGTGTTCGTCTAAACTAGTGATGATGGTAGTTATTAGTAAAAGGAGCTTTTCAAATAAAAACTTGTTTATTTGATCAATTGAATTCGGGAGGTTCTGCAGGTATGGGTCAAACCGGCCGCGTCGAACTATATTATTTCGAACCGATGGGCAACCAATCGAACAGAATATGGTTCTGTAATATTAATACTAGTTCCAATAATATTTTAGTTTTTAAATCAAAAATTAAATTTTAACTTTAACTATTTTTAGGCTGTGAATTTAAATCTAATTTAATTGTTAAATAAAAAATTAATTTAAATTTAAATATTAATATTAGTTTCAATAATATAGTAAATTTTAAATTAACAGTAATGTTACTGTATTAGAAACTTAGATGTTGTCACGTTGCTCGGACTTGATTAGTGTTCGTCTAAACTCAAACGCTAGAACTAGTCGAGCTCGATCCTTTCGCATACGTAATGTAAAAGAAGATACGTGATGATGGTAGTTATTAGTAAAAGGAGCTATTGAAATAAAAACTTATTGATTTGATAAATTAAATTCGGGAGGTTCTACAGGTATGGTTCAAACTGACCGTATCGAACTATATCATTCCGAACCGATAGGCTACCAGTCGAACAGAATATGGTCCGGTAACAGTAGTGTTATTATTAATACTAGTTTCAATAATATTGTAGATTTTAATACTCTTTTTAAGTTGTGAATTTTATTCTAATTTAAATGTTAAATCAAGCGCCCATTTTTTTCATTTTGGTTCTCCCGCAGAATATTTTCCTAATTCTCTTTATCCCATCTCCCTCTCCATCTCTCTCGGGTTCTCTCTCGCAGATTATGTTCACTAATACCACATCATTAAAAATAATTACACACTAGTAAATGTAGCATTAAATGATGCTGCATGCTTTATCGTACACAATTCAATAAAATATGTACACAGAAGACGAAAAGGTTGTATTGTCGGAAGTTGTTGTTTCTTTAAAATTATGCATGCTTTTAGGATCACTCAAGCATTTTTTGAGTAATGTTGTATGTACCTCCAAAATGCTCTCTTCCATGTCCCTCCGCATATGGCGCTGCCTTATTGACCCAAGCAAATAGGGAAAAAGTTGGGGGAAGACATGAGCCAATAGAAGAGGGGCACGTAGCGGAGGTACATGAAGAAATGAGTTTTTGGAGGTACATAAAGCATTTTCCTTTTTCTGTTTGTATTGTTTCTCGTTCTTCGTTTCTTCTGTTGGTTTCTTATACACTCTGTTTTCTTAAATGGCGACGTCACATGGAGAAACTAATGGTCATATGGAAGAATTAGTTGATGAACAAAGCTTTACTTCAATAGAGGTGTCAGATGATTTGGATGATGAGCAAAGACTGGAATCTGTTAACTTAGGAGATGATAAAGAACAAGAGGAAGAAAATAATAAAGAAATACATCATAACGATGACGATGACATCAACGCAAACAATAAAATATTATTTTGCTTCACCATTTCATATGGTTTTAAGAAATGCATTATATTTTTATATTTATTTCTCATACTTATTTTGTTTAATTATGTTTTTAGGGACGATGGTGAATCTCTATTGGATTTCGATGTAGCGATCATGAAAAAAATTACAGTCTGCCAACATTAACAAAGATCGAAGGGATCTCTTAGATGAAGATATTGTTAGCTTACAGTTCAACTCTATTGAAGAAGCAGAGACATTCTACCAAATATATTCAAAAATAGTTGGTTTTAGTGTTAGAAAGAATGAAGTAAAGAAAAACAAATATGGGATGCTGATGGTCCGTAGTTGGTGTTGTTCGAATGCGGGATTCAGACAGAAGAAATACAATGAAGCTCCTAACAGGGTTCGTGAGTAAAGAAGTGAAAGCAGAAGTGGTTGTAAAGCAATTTTTCGTAATGGGTACACCATTTCTACAAATTATGGGTTGTCAAAAAATTGAGTACAAATTTTGAGTACATCACAACCATAATCTGGCGAATGATTTTGAAACAGTTTTTTTAAGATCCCATCGTAAGATATCACCCGCAGAATTGGAAAAAGCTAAGCTTATGAAGCTATCCGGGATGACGACTTCAAAGGTATGGAACTTATTTGTCCACCGGAATGGTGGCTGGGATAAGGTTGGATGGACGAAAAAAGATTTATACAATGCTTTTGCTAAAGATAGTAGAGTACTAGACGATGTTGTTGCTGCAGCAACACTGACATTTTTTTAAGCTAAGGAGAGCATTGACCCAGATTTCTTCTACGCGTACAAGGTAGATAAAGATTCCAGATTGACCCATCTCTTTTGGGCTGACGGTGCAAGTCGATTCGATTACGAATTATTTGGAGGTTCACTAGCACTTGATTCTACATATAAAACAAATAGATGTCAAATACCATTGGTGGTTCTAGTGGGTACAAACAATCATGCAATGACTTGTGTGTTTGGGTTTGCATTGATCCATAATGAGTCTGCTGAGACATATTCTTGGGTTTTACAAAAATTCCAAGAGTGTATGAATGGCAAATTACCAGAGATAATTCTCACGGATGGTTGCACATCCATGAATAAAGCAATTGAGGATTTAATTTCCAGCGTAGTTCATCGAAATTGGTTATGGCATATCCTAAATAATTCAACCAAACATGTACACTGAGATGGTTTTGCAAAAGAATTGAGTATTCTGATTAAAAGGTACATCGCACACTTGGTACTTTACTTTAAAGTATGTTATTGTTACAATATTAAAACTTTAGTTATTGTCCATGTTTTCTAAATAGGTAATATTCAGTCGAAGAATTTAAAAATTATTGGTAGCAGATGCTAAAGGATTATAATGTAGAGAACAATGAGTGGACCACTGCATTGTATAGAACGAAGGAGCGATGGGCGAACACATTCTTACGTGGAAATTATTTGGTGGTTCTACTGCAACAAATAGATGTGAATCAATGAACGCATTTCTGAAAAGACTTCTCAATGAGACGCTGCCACTATGTAAGGTCCTTCAACATTGTGACCACATTTTGGCGGCCTTACGTTACGGCCAGATCAGTAAGCATATCACTGATAAACTCTCAACACCAGTTGTGAAACATACTAACATGGCCGTAATAGAAGATCAATTTACAGCAATTTACACTTAAAAAGCGTTTATAGGGGTAAGGAAGAAAATTACACGTTCTGATAAAAATACTGTTCTCCACCATCACATCATAAGAGATGCAGAAGTTTGCACTATCCAAAAGTATTTGTCGCTAAATAGTATCAACCGAAAGGTTATATTTTACCATGTCGACAACACCATAAACTGTGATTGCTTGTTGATGAAGACCAAGGAGATTTCTTGTAGGCATATTTTTCAGCAATGAAAAGATTGCAATTGGCAGATATACCAAAAAACTTGATAAAAACTCGTTGGCTTGAGGATTGCAAAGAGAGTTATCTCTTCGGACCTGGCACAGAAAGGAGATTCATCCACCCAGACAGTATTAAGAGCAGAAGGTATGGTGGTATTAATGAACCAGTTAATCTGTTTACATATTATTATAAAAAATCAACCAAAATTCAAGAGAAGGGAACAGATTTAATGTCGTCTGTGCTGATTGAGTTACAAAAAATGGTGACCGATATTGGTGAAAAAGAAAAAATGGTAGCTGATGCAGTTCATGGAATGCATGAATCTTTTAAAGAGCCAAATCCGGTAGCAACAAAAGGAAAGCCTTCTCAAGGGAAATCAAGCCAGACTAAAGTAAGTCAGACTATCCCCAAGCCTAGAATTTGTAGAGTTTGTAAAAAATTGGGTCACAATTTTCGTAATTGTAAAGTACGGAAGCGAGATAGCGACAAAGAGCCAATGGAATCAAATGAACCACTGTTGATTTAATTATTATTATGTATTATTATTATTTTTATTTACCAACTTTTTTTTGTAATTTTCTGTCAATTTAACAACGAGAACGACAATTTTCCGTCAATTTTAACCCGGAGAATGGCATTTTCTTTCAATTTAACAAGGAAAATGGCCATTCTCTGTCATTTTAGCATGAAGAATGACAATTCTCCATGCTTTTAACATGGAGAATGACCATTCTCCTATATTTTAACATGGGGGATGGTCATTCTTCATGATTATAACACGGGAAATGGCCATTCTTCGTGATATTAAAACGAAGAATGGCCATTCTCCGTGATTTTAAAACGAAGAATGGCCATTCTCCTGCATTCTAACACGGAGAATAATAATTTTTTGTCAATTTAACAAGAAGAATGATAATTCTCCGTGATTTTAACACGAAGAATGGTGTTGACGGGCGTATTGGCCAGTGCTCCATTGGGCGCATCAGTAAGAGGCACATGGTGTTGACGAATGCATCTGCTGTATGGCCCATCTATTGAGTTCTTCGAGGCATTGATGGCTCTCTGACTTTGCAGAATTCGAAGGGGCAGATTTATTGGCATACAAATTTATTAAATTGAATTCGAAGTGACTGTCACTTGGCGCATGAGTACGAGTTGCCCTTGCCTATAAATGGCAATAGTGTAAGGAGAGTTTGTTCTCGTTTCACTTAGCTTTTCTTGTGGAGATGGACTCGACCGATCCTATGCCGTGGCAAGACGCTTTACTGTGGGTTGTCGATCTCCTTGTTCGAAGAAACTTTGGTGGTGAACTCCTTCAGAAGATTGAGATGCCTCGAGTGGATTGTCCGTGTTCGTGCAGTTCATCGGCTGTGCCATGATATCGGTTATTGGGTTCAGGATCACCGTGGCCCAATAATTTTTAGACTGGAAGAGCCACAGGCTGTCGAAGGTGCCCGTTGCATCCAAAAATTAGGGTCGGTGTACCTCAGTTTTTATTAGGCTGGAAGAGCCCCAGGATTTGGGTTGATTGCCAACTCACATATTGACGAGGAAGTGATTCACTTTGATATTGCATGGTGATGCGCCTATGCTGAGATGCTGAAGTGATGCACTTAGCTGAGACACCAGAGAGATGCACCTAATTGAGGCACCAGAGAAATGAGCCTAGCTGTAGCTTGTAGGCTTTTTTCTTTGTAGTAGGATTTTCTGTATTAGTTTTGGACATGTAATAGACTTTCATATGTAAATAAAAGTCAAACTTTTTGTGTCTCTATTTTTGTTGGTTCGTTGTGCTAAGTGTTCTGTTGAGTTTCCTCCAAAAATGGCCATTCTCCGTTACTTTGATACGAAGAAAGACCATTCTTCGTCAACTTTTAATTTAACAAGGAGAATGGCTATTCTCTGTGATATTGACACGTAGAATGACCATTCTCCTGCATTTAACTTGGGGAATGACCATTCACCATAATTTTAACATAGAGAATGGTCATTCTTCAGAATTTTAAGATGTAGAATGGCCATTCTACGTGATTTTTGAAATGGGGAATGGCCATTCTCCTGTATTTTAGGATGGGGAATGGCCATTCTCCGTGATTTTAACATAAAGAATGGCTATTCTATGCGGTTTTAACAACGTGATTTTAACATGAAGAATGGCTATTCTCTGTGGGTTTAACAATGTAAATGTAATTCAAAAATAATTTTATTATAAAAGACAGAACGTACGTTACAAAGACGCAGACACAGAAGAATAAAAGACAAACAGATGATATAGAAAGAAGTTCTTACCCAGTGACATTATTGTTTTACAATGTCATTCCTAGGTTGGTAGTGTTACGAATTCGCTTGAAAGCAACTTCTTAGCCCATCCCAACCTCGTCATTGTAATCTTCTGGTAAATGTCATCATCGTTATCTTTTGGTATTTCGAAGGGAGCAGTCATCAAGCACTATATATAAAATATCGTATACAAGAGGCAGTTGGGTGCTAGTTGTTGTGGGTATCGTAGAGAACAATTCAGCCCTGTGCTCTCATACTCCATCATCGCCAGGCATCTCTCCCTTATCATATCAACTTTCCTCCTGACGATAGGCTCTAAGTTCTTCATTAATTCTGCATCCTCCTTGTCCTTTTTGTATGTGTTTTGCCTCAAAGAGTTATAGTATGTCCACCCGTAGGACCTCAAGTTGAATGTGAGCAGCGTATAGTATTTGGAGGATTCATTAAAGGGGAGAATGAATAGCCACTCTATGTCGTCCTCTAAACCTATGACGAAGTCTTCTATATCCGTTTTGTATGTTTCAAAGGTGCCGGCTGTTGCTTTTGGTTCAATGGCACGGAGAATGATGGACTGTTTCCAAAAAACAAAACATAATATCATGAGTAAGTTTTTACGTTATTTTTCAATGGTGTACACATGAATATGGATTTTTCAGTTTTGATTCTTACTAATGTGTAGGGCATCATGAATGCAAACCACTTATGTTGTACGTCCTTTGAACATGACTGGACGTACCATCTTGCATAGCCTTGAATTTTTCTTAACTTCCTTATTATTATGTTGAGTATGCCAACCTCGATGTCTTTATAGTTGAGTATGTCTTGCATGTCTTTTGCTGACAGGAGGACGGGAACTTCATTTTCTCCCTTTTTCGGCATACTCGTGTATATAATATCACTACACATAAATTTACTTTAGAATAAATTAATAGAGATTCTCAGGACATAATTGTGCAAAAACTAGAAAGGAAAAGAAAAGAAAAAAGTACCATTCACCGTCCAACTGACACGGAGAATGGTCATTCGTTGTCCAACTAATACGGAGAATGATTATTCTCATATAAATTAGACGGAGATTGGTCGAGTTCAGAATACATACGTTAGACTCATCTTTCTTGGGAATATAATGTCCATGTAAAGCTTCTTCAACTCTTCATCCACATCCTTCCAAAGTACGAGGTCATCGCATTCCCTTAGTATATCACCCTTCCTCGCTAGTTCAGCCATTTTGGCGTCTTGTCCGAATTTCAAATCCGCCTGATTATTTTTTCCTCCGACCCTGGGTTTGGGTTGAGGTTTTAGTTTCGGAGCGGCATTTATCTTCCGCTTTTTATTAGTCTCTGTAACTGTATTCTTCTCCAAGGGAGTAAATTTTTCATCGGCTAATGCCGCTGATGGTTTTCTGATCCTCTTTCCCTCCCATCCTCCTCTTCTTTTGACTTCTTTTGGAGCAACAAGTTCAGCAGCTTGTTGTTCAGCAGCTGGTTGAGTCTCCTCAAACTGCAATACTGTAGCCATGGCTTCAAGATTATTGATTGTTGTATCCATTTTAATGGCTTCATTCTTCAACGATTCAACTTGTTTTTCTCATTAACGAGCCTTTTATTTGTTTCTCTGAGCTACTCAGTTATTTTTACTGATAAAAAAAATAATGAAAGGTATGATGCCAATCAATATATAGTTAAAAAAGAAAAAAAAGATCATTTTTTGTGATCTTAACATTAGCCATTCTTCCTGACTCTAAAACGGAGAATGACTGTTCTCCGTGATTTTAACACGGAGAATGGTCATTCTCCTGCATTCTAACACAGAGAATAGTCATTCTCCTGTATTCTAATACGAAGAATGGCCATTCTCCTGCATTCCAACACGGGAAATATCCATTCTCCGTAATTTTAATATAGAGAATGCCATTCTCCGTTATTTTAACACGAAGAACGTCCATTCTCCATCAATTTAACATTGATAATGGCCGTTCTCCGTGGTATTAACACGAAGAATTGATACTCTCCGTTATTTTGACACGGAGAATGGACATTTTTTGTGATTTTAACATGGAGAATGGCCATTCTCCTGCATTCTAACATGGAGAATTACAAGTTAGAACTTTGAAAAGAGAGAAAATTTTACTTTGTGCCTATAGCTCTTTAACCTTTTCGCTAAGCTTTTCATTCTCAGCAATAATATCAGATTTCTCTCTTCACAAGGAGTCCAAATCCCACACCGACACCTCCATCGAGGTGTTCTTTTCAATATGTTGGGCTCCTTGTTCCTCTAGCTCTTTAAGCTTTTTATGGAGTTTCTTGTTCTCAGCAAGAATTCGAGATTTCTCTCTTCGTAACTCCTCCAATTTATGCACCGACCACTCCATCACAACGTTGACTACATGTTTTTTAGCTTCTTGTGCCTCTAGCTCTTTAAGCTTTTCATAAAGTTTTTCATTCTCAGCAAAAATCTGAGATTTCTCTTTTCTCAGCTCCTCCAATTCCTGAACCGACCCTTCCATCGCGGTATTCATTTTATGTTGTTGGGGTCTCTCTTGTTCATCAATCTCATCCCCAGCTGTTGGTGCCCCTCTCCCTCATGTCCACCTTCTTCTTGTATATGTAGCTCCTCTTTTTGTTGTCCTCCCTCTTTTCCAATATCTATAACCAAATTTTTAAATATTAATTTTTATCTCAATTTATTGTGATATTCGTTTTTGAGAAGACTGAGATTGCATACCCATCCCCTTGTAAAATCTTGGGTATTCACGAATTGGGTCGAACTTCCTTTCCACATGGGTACCATGTTCCGCAAACCAATAGAGAAAATATATTGTGCAACCTTCAATCTTGGGGTATGCATTAGAGTAACCCCCCAACAGTTTTACTTGTAGTCTTTTTGATGCTCTCCATGACATATGCCAAGATTAACCTTGGCCAGCAGATACTTTTGATTACTTCTACACTGTCTACCAAGGCTAAGAATCTGTACGATAAATTTGAACGCCAGACCTTATGAATAATGTTGTTTGGCCCAAGTGGATGATTATTAGCTTGGCGAAATCATCTGGTTTAACTTGTTTATCTCTGTCACAAAGCTGTTGTAGCAGTTCAAAGAACTTCTCTCTTACTTCCGTATTCGTGACTTCTTCGTTTTTGTCCTTAGAATTAGCAAGCAATCTTATGAAGTGATCTCTACACAAGCTCAACGATTTTGGCGGTATGGCCTGCTGTTGTTTTTCCATGATCAATATTCTGTAATTAACATCATCCTCACTTTCTTCCTTCAGCGGTAGACCGAAGATGGTTGCCATATCGTCGACACTTGGTACTTTTTAACAATAGTGCTCAATTCAAAGTATCCAACGCCATCTTTGTCCTCCATGTAAGTTCCTATCAATTTCTCAAGACCTTCTGAAACCTTGGCTAATTCTTGAATGTTAACTCTATTTTTGTAGAATACCTCGACGAAATTTCAGAAACCGGTATTCTTTAAAGACTTAATAACTGGCTCGGGTAAACGGCCGCCATCTTTATTGATGCCCTTCCTCCATAAGTGTTAGCATCGTTTTGAATGGAAAACTCTTGAATCCTTATTCCTGATAAATTTTTTTCTACAAAAAAACAAAACAAAAAAATAGGTTTCTGCCAACTGTTCACTGTCATTTTAACACGGGGAATGGTCATTCTCCGTGATTTTAGTTATTTTAACAATGGAGAATGGTCATTCTCATGCATTTTAACACTAGGAATGGCCATTTCTCGTGATTTTAACACGGAGAATGGCAATTCTTTGACAATTTAACACGAAAAATGGTCATTCTTTATAATTTTAACACGAAGAATAGTCATTCTCATGTATTTTAACACTGGAAATGACCATTCTCCGTGGTTTCTACACGAAGAATGAAAATTCTCCGTCAATTTAATACGGAGAATATTAATTCTCCATGATTTTAACACGGGGAATGGTCATTCTCCGTAATTTTAATAACGGAGAATGGTCATTCTCATGCATTTTAACACTGGGAATGGCCATTCCCGGTCATTTTAACACGGAGAATGGCAATTCTTCGTCAATTTAACATGGAGAATGGATTAAAATGGGAAATGGCTATTCTCCTGCATTTAAACACGAAGAATGACTATTCTTCGTCAATTTAACAAGGAGAATGATAATTTTTCGTGATTTTAACACGGAGAATGGTCATTCTCATGTATTTTAACACTGGGAATGACTATTCTCCGTAGTTTTTACAGAATCATGAACATAACTTAAACTTATACCTTTTTTTTGTCCTTTTTTTGCTTAGCAGTCTTTGTCTCATGTGCAACTCTCTTAACTCTTCCTGATTCTCCGTCATTCCCCTTTGGATTTTGTTCAACTGTCTTTATTTTCTCAATAATAGTTATATCTTCTCTAACTAGTGTTCCAGTTGATTCTTATGCTGCTGATGGTGCTGACATGGTGTGAAGATTGCGAATGGAGAGTAAGGTTTGAAGATTTTGGAGGAGAAAACCTAGATTCGAAAGTGAGCGGCGTACGGAAGAAGAGGAAGTATCGAAATATGTTTTTTGCGTGGGTGTTTCCAATAAATTAGAAGGGCAAAAAGGTAATTCTGAACCCCCTTTATATATTTTTTGCTAATTTTGGGCACGCGCTAAAATGTTATTTTGCGGTGGATTTTTCATAAAACTTTTACAATTTTTGGGCATGACAGCAAGATTATGAAACAAATGAACATTTTGATATAATTTTCATCCCACATTTTAAGAACATTATAACTCCACAAAACTTTTTTCCTAACTATTTGTTACAAAATAAATGAACATAATTTATTAGATAAAATAAAAAAAAATTCATCGTCTTCCATTTTCACCCATCAGAGTGGACTCCTTTCGACATTTGCTGCTTAATTATATTGTTGCGCAATTTGGATTCTTCTTCATTATGCTCTAAAGATGCAATCCATATAACAACTTTGTACCTTTCCTTTTTTTTGAATCAAATTGCATATAACAAACACAACATCAAAAATATTGCTCTAAAAAGTGTAAATATTTGACGACATATTTTCAGACTTACATTGAGAGAACGGGAGTCCAAACTACATCCATCTTTCATGAATAAAATTACAAAAATAAGACAATCAAATGTATTGCCTTGGCTGGGAACATAAAGATACGGATTATGGAGAAAGTAAAAAAGTTGAACCTAGCATGTCTCAATTTCAAAATTTCTTCCTCAAGAAAGAGATCCAAATTTGAAAGCTACAAGTACCAGAATACAATATGTATTAGTATACCGCAAATCTAGTACGTAATTCATAAAAATTTATGAATATGAGCTTACTACTTTTTTATGACTGCTTTGTTATAAATCACCTCATCTGTAGATGTAAGGGTGTCCCAAACTTCAATAGTTTTTGTTTTAACCATAACTCTTGCAAGAGTATAGTGGTCCAACAAAAGAATGGGTTTGTATATCTGAATCAGGATTAATTAGATAAAATAAATTAATCAATTTTCAGAAAATTGGGATTAAAATTTAAACAGAAATAGATTAATACCTCGTTACAAATGCTTAAAGATCCGATATAATCCTGGAAATATTTGTCCTTCATCCATATTTCATGAAGTTGTTTGTTAGATGGAGGTAACGTTGCTCCCTACATATACATCAATTAATACATTACGAACGAAAAACAAACGAAAAAATTGTTAATGCATAATCATTAAAGAATAAAATGCTCACTCGCCGTTAAATTTATTGGTAAATACCATATATTAGCTTTATTGACAGTTCTTGTCCGTTCCTTCGCGGTGAGAAGAGTAGAGGCAATGGTTTCAATATGAGTATCTCATTAAAAAACTCAGCGATGGCATCGAAGTAAACATAGATGGTATCTAAGAAAAAATATATTATCTACATATCCCATCTTTAATTCTCCTTCCTGGAGCAAAGGACTTCATCTCAGCCCGCTCACATAAATCTTGTTGCAAGATAATATTATTTCGCTAAGAAAAGAAACGAATAGATTTGGAAAAAAACTGTTGAAATGAAATGAAAACTCATATTACTTAGTCATCAGATTTACCATCCATAAATATAATTGTAAAAACTCGAAGAACTACTAGTACACTGGCTAGGCTTTGAGGTTGAACTTCTTGTTAAACTTTTCAAAGGTGTGACCAGATTTAAATTTCCTCGCATTCTTTTCGAAGAACTGCTAAAGTCAGTTTCTTCTAGAGAGAATATATTGTTAATTTGCTGGATTGATTTATCAACTTTCTTCAAGCCCTCGTACTCATCAGAAGATTCAACGTTAACCTCCTCCACAATATTAATTACTCCAGATGAAGATGCCTTCTTTAAAGAGGAAGATTCTTCTTTATTTTCCAAACGTCGAGATATATTAATTTGTTCAAGTTCGATTGAACCAAGCTTAGAATAATCGAAACAAGTTGATCTGAAATCTTCGACAGTTGTTCTTCAAACCTGCACATCATACGCGGAATGAAGGTTTCATTTTAAGCTGGCATCCAATCTTTTAACTCTTCTACATGTTCCATACATGTAGACATTTTTCTCAGTACTACAAAATGAAATAAGAAAACTATTCTATGTATTTCAGAATAAATAATAGTTTAAACAAGAAAACTATTGTATATATAACAAGAGAAAAGTATAACAAGTGAGGAAGATGGAAAGATAAATAAATTTTGGTACTAACAAAGAATCTACTAGCATTTAAAAGGTTATCATGAAAGGTTCTCATGATTAACAATTTGAGGAACTCTAGAAGTGGTTTAATTCCGCTGGTACTCCTCGCTGTTCGAGGAGGGCTCGATGAAGTCCATCACGAACCGGAACTTCTTCTTCTTTCCTTCTTCATCTCCGTTTCTCCTTCCACCACTACCACCACCATGGCATGTAGCTTTATAACCAAAATATAAAATTGTTAGATGAAACAAAAAAAAATAAATTACGGAAAGATTACTAAATCAAAATAACACATATTTATAGAAAACATGAGACTAAAGATGGAAATATTGCAAAAGTAACACCACAATTTTATAACAACTAAGCAGACTATGCTATGCAATAACTAAAATTTTGGATTGTTTCCTACTTGGATTTAATTTACACAAAGAAGAGATTTGAGAGAACGAGCTTTTATCGGCTTCCGACCCCCTCTTATTCCTCTGAATTCTTCCCTTACTAGTATCCACATTGCCGACAGGATTTCGTCCTTGTCGTCGTCGGTGTCATCATCTAGATCGCCACCAGCTATCGGAGCATTGGTGGTGTCGTCGTCTACATTACATCCAGTCAAGGATACATATATCCTTCCTTTCCCGACATATTGTTATATATACGTAGTTGCACAAAATATTAAATTGGATGGAAAAAAGAGAAAGTAAATATGAGTTAATTGAGGGTGTTTATTGAACAAATTGCATTGAAGATTGACATGACATAGCAAGCTAACAAGAGGTCAAAAGTCAAAAACAGCATTAAATGATGTCTCCTGCATTATTTAATCTGAATTTAATTTGAACCATGGGACCAACATCAAATGGTTCAGATTTGGGATGTATCGATACATCCCAAAAGGGTGGATGTATTGTAGAATTTTCTGTATATATATATATATATATAAAATATATATATATATATATATATATATATATATATATATATATATATATATAAAGAAAAAAAAAAATATATATATATATATATATACACACAAATATATATATATATATATATATATATATATATATATATATATATATATATATATATATATATACACACAAATATATATATATATATATATATATATATATATATATATATATATATATATATATATATATATATATATATATATATACACACACACACACGCAATATATATATATATATATATACACACACACACGCACACACACACACACACACACACACACACACACACACACACACACACACACACATATATATATACAAGAAACCATGTCTCCCTCCTCTCCAGCAGTTCATGCTCTAGTTCCCTTCCCCGGCCCCGCCTAGGCGGTCGGCCAGCCGCCCTTCCGCTCCGGCCTCCCTCTCCGTTCGTATGGCGTCCCCCGAGCCTCCGTCGGATCTCCTTGCCGTCCTCGGCCCGCCCCCCGCATGTGAGATTTTCTGGTTGTCGTCCTCCTCCATCCAGCCGGCTCCTTCTGTCCCATCCCTCAGTCTCCCCACCCTCCTCATTAGCCTCCTTCCGCTCCAGTCCTCTCTCCCCCTACCGATCCTGCAGCGGCGGTGCTCGACTCCGCTCCCAGCTCCTCCGGGCGGGGAGTCTTTTGGTCACCCCCTCGCTAGATTCCCCCGTCAAGTAGTCACCCCCCCGCCATGTTACTCTCCCGCCTCTTCCGGAGTAGCGCAGGTCGGCCCCCAGGCCTCAGGCTTGGCGCTCGAAGAACTCCCTCCAAGTTTCATTTCAAATTTCAAACTTCCCGTCGATTCGCTTACCAGCGACCTCTCGGGCTCGGGGGGCTCGCCTCTTTGCGCCCCCCAATCCTCCGTGCTCGTGGGCACATATGCAAACCTTATTGTGGGCGCATACTGCGACCTCAACCACTTGGGCGCATGCTCGGGTACTGTTAGGCCTGTTCAAGCGCATGCTCCTTCCTCCCCTCGGGCGCATTCATGGCCCCACCTATCGGGTGCATCCGGCCGTTGCGTGGGCGCATACGACTCCAGTGTGGGCGCTCTCAGCCCCAGCTTGGGTGCATTCAGCCCCAGCGTGAGTGCATGCACTCCCCTTCCTTCGCACATGTCCTTCCCTCCCCTCGGGCGTGGTCGGCCCAGCTCGGCCGGGCTGATATCCTCCCCCCTTACTGCAGCGGCTAACAGTGGCCCCCTCCCCTTGGGCGTATATGGCCCCGTTGCTCGGGCGGGCACATACGGGCAGGGAAGTGGTCCCGCAAGCGCATCTGCAGTGGCCTCCTGAGCTTTACACCCTAGAGGCCCTCCGCCGGCCTCTCCATCTCCCCACTCCTCCTCAGGGTGTCCGGTCCCCGCTGATCTCCTGGCTCTGAACCCCTGTTGGGAGAGGGTCCATCCACCACTATCCCTTCCAATCCTTCCCCCTTCTCCTCGAACTCCTTTAGATTCTCGGGCCCTCCCCCGGATTGCCCTAGCCCCCTCATCGGCGGGGCTCCCGGTCCCAGTCCCCTCTTTCGTTGACAAGCTTCGGCCGGACAGGGTGGCCAAGTAGTGACTTCGGGTCCATGACGTTCCCCTTCCCAACATAATTTACCCAGGCGGATCTCTGGTGCCTTCGCCGTTCTCCGAACAGGAAGTGTCCTCGCTGGCCACCTCATTCCCCCACTCCTTCGTGCTCAAATTCTCCTCGGCCTGCCCCAAACTCTCGCGGGTTCAGGAGGTAATCGCTAGTTGGAAGATATCTGATGAATATAGGATGGCACCCATCGACCCCAAGCACATCCTTTTCCATCTCTCCTCCGACCTTGACCACAAGATCGTGTGGTCCAAAGGCACCAGCAGGGTGGACTCCCACCAGATGAAGATCATTAAATGGTCTGCGATCTTCAACACCAAGGAAGACTCAGCAACGGTCGCCGCTTGGGTAACCCTTCCCAACTTACCCCTCACCTGCTTCGTTCAAGCGGCCCTCAGGCGTATTGCCAACTCCTTCGAGACTTATGTGGCCACTGCAGAAGAAACCAACAACCTGACTAAAGCTTATTATGCTAAAATCTGTGTGGAACTCGATCTCTCCTCGAAGCCCCCAACCATATCTTTATCGAACTCGACAATCGGACGCACACCCAGCAAATATTCTATGATAATCACATTATATTCTGCTCCCACTGTCATATCTATGGACATCAATCGAAATATTGTTACCGCCTTCACCCTGAGCTTAAGAGGAAACCTGAGAGGCGAGCAGTCCCCACAAAAGAAGATCGGTACCAATCGGTTCGCGGATCCCCCATTCTTTCCCGATCGAATCGTTACACTAGATTCCCACCTGGTGAGTGTGAAATACGCCCCCGGCCAAGGCTTTGATCCCCTACCACCCAGCAGTCCTGATCCTATCCAACCAGTTCGACGCCCTCGACAAAGGAAATATAGAACCCACCATCGAGATCGCCACCCTCGGAGTCACTTCAGAAGCCCCTAATCCGAACCTAGGATTTACGATAACTCTATCCCGGAGGCAGCTGTGGAGGCCCTCCCAGATCCTCGTCTTCCTTCAAACTGCCAAGACGAGGTTGACCCTTACCTCGCAGTCAATGTCATAGAAGCCCTTGCCATCCTTGGGCTAAAACAAGCCTAAAGAGGCCTCCAGGTCCTCGCCACAGGATTTTCCCTCTAAAAGAAAGAAAACCAGTTCGCCTGCGAGAACGCCTCTGTCCATTTACCCCCAATGGAACCTATGACAGATTCGACGGAGAAATTGCTCGAAACTACTGAGGACACCTACATCAACCAGACAGGAGATTCTATAGCCAGACCATCCATATCGACAGGGTAAGAGGCATCCACCACCAGGAAATCAGGACAAAGAGAAATTGAAAAGTCCTCGACGATCCTAACCAGGTCCGTTTCTAAGAGGGCCCACCAATACCCCCCTCCATTAATGCTATCCTTTCCAGGAATATTCGTGGCCTGGCGAACAAACCTACAAAGAGGAGAATTACCAGCCTCAAGAAAACTCACAAGATCGACATATTGATCATCCTTGAACCCAAAATCAACCACAAGAAACTCCAAGCCACTCTGCTGCAGCTTGGCTTTCCAACGGCTGTTGTCGAAAGTTACGACATCTGGATCCTATGCTCGAATGACATCCAAATTGGTGTCATCCAGGCCTCCTGGCAGGCCCTATCGTGCAGGATAGAACACCCGAAGATCCCAAATGCATCATTCTGTTCGCGATTCACGGCAGTTGTGCCATCGTGGAGCACAAACAACTTTGGGACAACCTCTTGGACATCCATCTCCATTATAACAATCTCCTTTGGCTTTGCATTGGGGACTTTAATGCTATCACCAGTGGAGACGAGAAGACCGGTAGGCATCCTCCCCCTCTTTCGGCCATGCAAGATTTTAACAACTTCATCCTGAACTCCTACCTCTCCACCCTCCCGTTCATAGGTAATGCATTTACCTGGTGTAAAATGCAGGAGGGCGACCGCCGCCAATACTCCAGCCTCGATAGAGCCCTGACAAACGCTCATTGGCTTGGTATGGGGACTACCTCTAAGCTCTTCCATCTCAATGCCACCGAATCAGACCACGCCCCTCTACTTGTCAACATTGCCAGCTCATCGGGCCCGCATAAAAAGAGCTTTCGATTCCTGGATTTCTGGAGAAAACACCCCTAATTCTTAGCCATTGTCAACGACGTATGGAACGGTACGGACTCTTTCAACCCCCTCTCCCGGATGGCCAACAAGCTCAAAGCCACCCGGAAAGCCCTTGCGACCTGGAGCAAGGGGGCCTACCAGGACATTTTTTAAGCCATTCGTGAGGCTGAGGATGACTTCGTTCGTGTCGAAATCAGGTTCATGACCGACAGATCGCCGACAGCCAGGACAGCCCTGCACCTCAACAAAGCGATCCTTAAATTTCGGCTAAAAGTGGAGACTGACTTCTGGAAGCAAAAAGCGAGACTTCAATGGGACAGCGAGGGTGACAAAAACTCTGGCTTCTTCCATGCCTGCGTCAATAGTCACAGACAAAAACTCGTGCTTCATCGAATCACCGACGAAACAGGAAACATCATTAACGATTAGAGGGGTATCCAAAGGACGACAGCTCAGTTCTACGGTAACCTGTTCACCAAGGAGACAGTTACCAAGGACACTACCTTCCTGGAGGAGATACCTCACCTTATCAGCGACAGCGACAACACCCTCCTCGAGCTTTCTTCGTTCGAGTAAGAGGTGAAAGACGTCGTTTGGGCCCTGGACGAGCATAGCCTGCCCGGTCCAGATGGGTTTTCAGGAGTATTTTTTTGCACATGCTGGGATATCATCAAGTCAGACATCCACGAGGCAGTTTCTGCCTTCCTTCAAGGAGCCATGTACCCTAAAACCATTTCTAGCACCAACCTGATCCTCATCCCGAAGAAAGAGAACCAGAAAACATTTCATAATTTTCGGCTGATAAGTCTTTGTAACTTTACCAAAAAAGATCATATCCAAGATTGTTGCTTCCCGCATGGCCAGTCTCCTTCCCAAGATCATCTCTGATGAGCAAAGCGGTTTTATTAGAGAAAGAAATATCCAGGACAATATCATGCTAGCTCAAGAGTTAATCACTTGCATGAAGTTCCCAGCAAGAGGGGGCAATATTGCTATCAAATTAGACATGAAGAAAGCGTATGATAGGCTGGACTGGCAATTCATGATCTGGGTTTTTTGGGCATTCGAATTCTCCGAAACCTGGACCAACACCGTATGGAGATCAATCAGCAACTCCTGGTTTTTTACCGTGATCAACGGTCAACCCGACGGATTCTTCAAATCGAGCCGCAGGGTGAGGCAAGGAGACCCCCTCTTATCTACAATCTTCATCATAACAACGGAAGCCCTAAGCAGGAACCTTAACAAGATGGCGAGCACTACTAACTTCCACCACTATCATACAGCTAGCGGCTGTCTGGTCATCACCCATCTGGCATTCGCTGATGATATTATTTTTTTTCATTCGTGGACGTGGGATCTATAGAAGTGGTCCACCACACCCTCCAGCGATAAGTCAGGTGCTCGGGCCAGAAGGTCAACCCGGACAAAAGTGTCATCTACGCCCACCACAACATCAAGAGAGAGCACGCGACCGTCCTATCCAACACCACCTCATTCCCCATTAAACACCTACCGTTCCACTATCTGTGCTGTCCCCTTGTGTACAGGAAATCCAGCACTAGCATTTTTGCGGACCTCACCATCTGTATCAGGAAAAAGCTACATGGTTGGCATAATGCTACCCTATCCCCAAGCGGCAAAATGATCATCATCAAGCACGTCCTCACTTCTATTCCCATATATACCGTCGCTGCTTGCCCCCCTCCAAGAAAGTGCTGACCTCGATCGAAAGTATCTTTAGCAACTTCTTTTGGGGACACAGCGATGGCCACGACAAACACCATTGGGCTAGTTGGGATACCATGGCACATCTCACCGACGAAGGGGGTCTGGGGTTCACCAAACTGTCCCACATCGTTCTAGCATTCTCGATGAATTTGTGGTAGAAGCTCCACATGACCAAGAAATTATCTCCGATATCTACGGCCATTATAAGATAAAGGATATGTGGGACCCCATCGGTAAAACCTGGAGATGGGACATGGTCCTAAAATAGACCGGACCGGATGCCATTGACCGTATCCGATGTAGCAGAGTGACGCTCGGTACCTACACGGACGAGATCTGGTGGTCGGCCGACAGCTCGGGCTCCTTCTCAATCAAATCGGCCAAGAGGGTGGTCCATGGCACCGCTGCCCTGCCCCAGGCATCTCCTCCTTTTGGCAAACATGTATTCCGAAGAAGTGGTCCTTCATCATTTGGAGAGCCATGCACATGATCCTCCCCACCGATGACACTCTCAACACTATCGGGTTCAGTTTAGCTTCCGCATATACATGCTGTAAGGATCATCAACAGTAAACGGTAGACCACATCTTCTGTAGGGGTGACCATCCGATCATTGTATGGAGTGTCATTTCCTATCTCTACAGGATGAACCCAGAGGGGGGCCGGAGCTTCAATGACCTTGTTGCGGCATGGGGCGCTGCGTCCCATGGCCACCAGATCGTTGCAACAGCAACCATATGGGTTCTATGGAAGAATCGCAACAAGGCTAGATATGAGGGCCATCAGTTCACCGCGGACCAGCTGATTGGGGAGACTATCAGACAATAAAGCAAGCGGAGATCCCTCTACAATCACGGCTAGTCGGTCTTTTAGACCTCCGTACTATCCAGGGATTAGTCTCTGTTCTTCTGCCATACCCCTTTTTTGTTGTTAGTATACGTGTATAGGCTTCTTCATTTTCTGCCTTCTGGTATACATGTATAGCTCTGGCTTTCTTTTCATGGAATAAAATGGGGGTGTTTTGCCAAAAATATATATATACACACACATAATATATATATATATATATATATATATATATATATATATATAACAAAAATTGGCAGAAATGAATCCACTCTCCCCAGATTTCCCTTCCGTATCTTCTCCGACATGGTGCCCCCTCCGCCGCCGTTGAAGGTCAGCAGCCCCGCCCTCTCCCGTTTCCCCTCCCTCCTTGACCATGCCATCCTTCCATCCTCATCCGGCCCGTCCTCCTGGCCTCTCCGCCGAGGAGGCCCTCTGCCGCAGGATAGCAATCGCCCTTCTCCTCCATCGCCCACCTCCCATCGCCACCGGCGTCCCCCTCGCCGACCCCCAACCCCCGGAGGCGCTGGCCTCCCGTCGGTCCTCGGGGCATCTCCCTCCCTAGACTGTACCCTCATGCAGTAGTCGCTCGTCGGCCATAGCCTTGCGGCGATGACCGCCTCGTCCCCGACGTTGGACACGCTGTCGCCCCAGCCCCACAGACCTCGTCGATGCAGGAGCACAATTGTCACTACCACAATTTTAGTTTGAGGTTATTTTTGTCATTTTTGAATTATTTGAATTTAAAATATATTATTAGGATTTTTTTAAAATAATTTAATTGAATGGTGTGATTTAAATACTAATATAATTATTGCCTTGTGTTTATGGTTAGCCTAACCTAGATTGGACCTAACCTAGATGGGTCATGACTAACTTAGTGAGCCACTTTAAGAATTAGATGAGTTGGTTAAGGGGTTAAGTCAAGTTTAGTCATGGTTAAGTGATTTGCAAAGTACTAAGATAGAACCCTTGTTCTAGGCCATCTATTTTCCTTGATTCAATCCTAGCCATAGGATGAAACCCAAAAAAAACCCTAACCCTAACTTTATGACCAGCCAAGAGACCCCCCTCCTTGCCTATATAATGTCTTTATGGGAATTTGAGCCTCTTTCTTTATTAGTTCTTCATTCTCTTAAGGAAATAGGTAAGCCTTCTTTAATTCTTTCCTAGTTTAATTAATAGAACTCCTTTTTGAATGAAATTTCTTCCATTAGGACCTAATTAATGTTTTCTTGCTGATGGTGGAGTCAAATCTCAGATTTGCATCAATTTGGGGATTTGGGGTGGCTTTGAAGAACTCCTTGGAAGAGCTTTTTGTGTTGAGAAACACCTATAGGTACAATCAATTCCACCCATTAAAACTAGGTTTAAATTGCATATTCATCTAGCCCTAGGTGTCCTGATTCTATAGGTATAGGGTTTCCCAAGTTTCGTGTCCTGTACGTGTTCGTATCGGACACGTATCAGTGAATGGCGCAGGTGTTCGACGAAATACCACAAAGGGCATTTCGTTCGAATTTTCAAATTGTGTTTGAAAAGAAATTTAGATTTTTGTGTCGCTTACACGAATTTGAGACAGTGAGGTAGTTTTCGTGTTGTGTCGTGTCGATATGGACACGTGTACACACGGGTTCAGGCACGCGTGCACGAGCACTGTAGCTCCCCTGCTACCAGTGTGCTCGTGCGAGCTGCCCAGGGCACGTGGGCACGTGTTATTGGATGTGGATCTTGGGGCAGTGTCTGACCGGACACTCCCCAAGTCTAGTAGCCGTGGACACGACACTGAGGGTATGGCACGTGCACACATTCGTCGTTAATTACCAACCTAATTTGTATGGGTTAGTGTTGTTTTTATTGAAGAATGGGAATTTCCCCATTCTTTTCTAATACTGAAAAGTATCAGTGTTTTGTTCACTATTATTCTTCCTAAATTTGAATTTCCTTAATGGTTAATAACATGTTTAATGCTATGGTTAATGTCTGTACATTAGGATACATGTTTAGATTGTAGAAATCCTTCTTGTAAAGGGTGATATTGAATGGGGTTCGATTACAGGGAGAATGGTATCATCACTGATACATGGTTCTATGAAACTGAGATTTATGAGTTTTCCCAGTTGAACTGAATTGGTTGGGTTAGAAATTGAATTTATATAGGTTAATATACACAAATGTTGAACAATGGTCACTTGAGTTGAATTCTTTCTTTCCTTCTAACTGAATGTGTTCTATCCCTTTTGTTCACTGTGTTGATTTCTTGTTAGATTTTGTTAACTGTTAATAACATGTTAGGTGATGTATTAATCTACTAAACTTCTAATATCATGTTTAGGAATGTTAGAGAATCACTAAGGCTTGTTGATTAATTCACCGTTGAAGAGAAATGGGGTTAACTGTTTAAGTAAATCTGGAAATTGTTTTGATGGCATGAGATTTCATCCCTGTCCTAAAATTCCTGCACTAAAATCTTTTCTTCCTGAATGTTCATAACTGAACCTTTGTTCTGAAAACCTGAGATTAGGCTATTGAGTGCTGACACTTAGTTATGGTTTAATAGAAAGTCCAATGGGTTTAATCAACTTCAGTTTTATTGAAAACCTGAGACACTCTTATTGTTTTCTTTTTGGGTAATCCTGAGAGTTCATTCCTGTCACACACAGGAATTGGTGTCCCAGTTTTTGACTGAATCTGAAATTGCCTACTTGTCACATTTCCTGGAAATGGATTCCTATTCCATCTTCCACTGTCACCTACAACACACACAACCTTGGCTTGGTCCTGTCCCCTCTTGTTTCTGAGTTGTTTTGATTTGGTATGGAAATCTGAGATTAAGTGTGGCTGAGTTGTTTTGAGTTATGTTGGGAACTCTGAAAACCTGAGATGATCTTCCATATGAAATCTGAGAACCACAATGGTATTTAAATGATTGGTGAAACCTGAGAACATGACTTCTAAACTGATTTTCCTATGCTAAGCTGAGCCTATCACTCACTGTTTCACACTCATGACACACACTGAATCCTAATCCTGGGAACTTGTTGCCTACACTATGCACTCTATATCCTGTTGAACACACTCATGTATACACACATGCCCACATGCAAGTTCAGTCCCTTTTTGAGTTCCTGTAATATGTCCTATACACTAGACACACACACACACACTCTTATCCTGTCACACTCACTAGGATAGCTCTCACTCACTCTCTATTTCTATCCCTCTCCACATATATCCTATTTCCTATATAATATAATATATATATATATATATTTTTTAATATAATATATATATATATATATATATATATATATATATATATATATATATATATATATGTATATTATGGTTGTGTAATCTATATACATGTGTCATGTATTAGATATAGGTAATGTCAGATTGTCAAATTATGTTTGGCTAATAGGCATGGTATAGCCTATAGCCTATGGTGTGTCAGTTAGACTAGTTAAGCCTAGTTAGACTTGCTAGACCTAGGTTTGACTTCTTGGTTGACCAGGGTTGACCAAGAGTTGACTTTGACCTAGTTTGACCTAGACTCATGTAGAATGCATAGTAGAGCTTCATTTTATCATTTTAGACTTGTTGTGACTTGTACTGTTCTGATTAGGAGCCAGACACCACTCCTCGGACAGTATATTCATCTTGGACATTCAGATAGCAGGCGAGTACATTCTCAGATCATTTCATATCATGTTTAGGATTATATTTCCTGTTTTAGACTATCTTACTTGATGCTGACATGTTGGAACACGGATTGGTACTATATGGATCCATTCATGAGATGTTATCCCTCTCGGGAGCATCAGATACTTTTGTCATGTGTGTTTCACTTACATCACGTATCATATGCTTCTATCATCATGAATCTTCGGGAATCAGCTAGTGACTCATGTACCCTTATGATCACCGAGCCTTCACGAATCAATTCATGAATCATCCTTTATGGGCAACGTAGTATAATCATAAATCTTAATGTAACTTGAATGGATCCTTGTGTATTGGTTGGGGTACGGAGGAGTATGATTGGTCATGTGAATAAATATCCAAAGTAGTGTAGTCATGAATCACTCTTAGTGTAGTCATGAATCAGTCCTAAGCCATTCACATATTCGTCTGTACTCTAAATCACTAGCACTATCTCTCTTTATATATATCATAGATATTTACTTACAGTCTCTCTTTTTACATTATGTTATTTCTTCAGATCCTATATTTTATTCTCTAGCATGATTATATTCCTTTCCTGCTATGACTTGTTGAGATGTATTGTGCTCGCTCATGTCCTGACTGGACCTGCTAAAAATATTACAGAGGACGAGAAGGAGGCTGGTGTGGATACCTATTACGGTGCCATCCTAGATGAGATGTTGGACCTGGACCATCAGCAGGCCCCACTAGCTGTGGGTGACACACCCTTAGACTAGGATGTTTTCATTTTCAGTATGTCATGGATGATTGTATATACTTGATTCTGGGATTATGTATTTATCTTAGACACTTAGACTCTCTGATGTACTTGGGATTTCCTTTCATTTCAGCAGTTTCATTTATCTATCTATCAGCTATGTTATCATCTGTTTTTCTTTGAATTTTATATCATATCGTGCTTCTTCTTCCTTAGTTGTGATTGAGTCTACTTTTATCATGTCACCCCCATTCGGGGAGTATAAACTGTTTAAGTTTATATTGCTAGATGTTGTGACCTAGGACAGCGTTCTACCGCCGACACTGCGGCGTAGGCTGGACGTACCCACGTCTCGTGCCCTAACTCTAGGGTGCGGGTCGTGACAACAATCACGGAGTAGCTGTGCCCCCTCATATCGCTATCTCGGGCGTCCCGCCCATCCTTTCCTGCTCGCCCCCTCTAAGTTTCGAATTTTAAATCCGATTCTCCCGCCCTCGGGTCCTATCGCCCCAGCGCTATGCGACCCATCCATATTCGCTCGCCCACCCTTCGGGGCATACGCCCGCTTAGAGGGCCATGCGCCCGTAGGGCACCTGACGGTGCCTGCCCCCTCCCATGCGCCCGTCAGGGCGATGGGTCATGCGCCCTCTGGCTCGGTCTTTGCGCCTACTCCAGTCAGCCGCTCGGAAGTTCGTAGCTACACCATTCACTCTGCTCCGACTCCGAATCCGAGCTAGTGCCACCCCATCCCGGCCTTTGCATTTACGCTTGCACCAGCCTCCCCGCTCTATATGCCTTCGTCGGCCTCCACCCTCTATGCGCCCACCTGTCTCGATGGGCAGGAGGCACCTTCCGTAAGCGGGGCTGCCCTTCCGCCACCATGCGCCCAAGTGTCTGCACCCCGCCCGCCCCCGCTTCAGTCTCATACGCCCCTATTGAGCAGAGGCCTTCCGCGCCTGGCGAGGTTGTGCCCTCCTCCTCAACCTGGATTACCCCCGGTGGCACACCGTCCCCCTCGCCTAGCCCACCCATTCACCGTGGATTCCCCTCCAGTGCGGCCACTCTCGGAGGCCCCCTTGGTGGCGGCAGACACCTCCCATCCTCTGGTAGATCTACCTCCATCCTCCACTCTGGCTCCCTAGCACCAACCGGGCCCGCGCTTCTAGTCTTGTTCGCTGAACTGGTCAGGCCGGATCGTGTGGCCCATCACACCCCGATCCTTCTCGACGTCCCGCTTCCAGAGATCGCTTACTCTTTTCCTCTTGCGGGAGAGCCTTTATCGATTCCCTTCTCCGAAGCAGATCTTTCCTGCCTTCAAAAGCGGTTCTCTTTCACCTTTGTCCTCCAATTCTCCTCGGGATGCCCAAAGCTTCCCAGAGTCCAAGAAGCCATAGCCAAATGGCAATTCCAATCGGCATACAAAGTTGCTCCCATGGACCCCAAAAACATTATGCTCCATCTTTTATTGGTTGAAGATCAAAGGATCGTCCTGACACACGGGACATGTAAGGTGGACTCCAAAACCATGATAGTGGTCAGATGGACTCAGACTCTCAACCCGAGAGAGGACTCACCCATCGTGGCAGCCTGGGTCATACTCCCCAACCCCCCGCTGATCTGCGTCATTCCAGCGGCTCTCAAAAGAATCGTCAACTCGTTTGGCACCTTTGTGGCTATGGCAGAAAAACTAGGAATCTAACTAAAGCCAATTACGCTAAAGTCTGTGTGGAACTTGATATCTCCAAAGATCTCCCCAAATTCATCCATATTGAGTTTGGGAACCGGACCCACATCCAACCTCTCATCGACGACAACAACGTTCACTTCTGCAATCACTGCCATATCAGAGGACACCTCACGAAGTTCTGCTACAATGCACACCCGGAGCTGAAACAAAAGAAACAACAGTCCAGCAAGCCCCGCCCACCGTAGAAGCAGCGAGAGGCACCGCAACACACCCAACCCAGCACAAAATCACACCTCAGATTCAACAAGAGCCCTAACAAGCCCCAGAATACCACTTCCTCTCTCCCCAAGCAAGGCTACCCCACCTCCCCAACATCTAACTCGATATCTACCACAATCAGGTTTGAAGCTTTGAATTTGGAAGACATTAACAACGAAGAAGAGGCACCACAAATCCCACCAAATGTCGTTACCACAGCTATCAGCGCAGAGACGATGTCCACAACTCCCAATAAATCACCACAAAACCCCGCTCAGACAACAACCATAATAGACCCCGGTCATCAGGGGGAACCTTAGAAACGCACCTCACAGCTCAAGAGTCCGATATCCCCTCCTAGTCGATCCTTGTAGACCCCGGCTGTGAATTTCAGTCACCCTTAGACATAGAGGCCTCAGAAAGGCGGAGACTCGCCGAGGAGGCTGGATTCCTTGATCCCACCAACCCCATGTGTGCCCTAGCCAGAACTTGAAGAAACCGAAGTCGACGCCACCTCTGACAAGACAATTGGCATCGGGACCAATCCCAATGTCCTCCCAGGAATATTGCCATACCCCAACAGAGCTACCAATAAAGCTCACAAGAAGAAGAAAAAGATCAACCAAGAACAGCAATCTGCTAGGACCACACGGTCAGCCGTAAAACTCTACAACCCCGATCCCTTGCCCGTCACTAATGCTTAACATCCTTTCCTGGAACGTGAGAGGGCTCGCCAATAAATTGACGCTGAATAGAATCATCAGCCTCAAGAAAACCTACCAAATCGACATTTTAGTTGTCATCGAACGAAAAATCCCTCAAAAAAGAATAAAAGGTATCCAGCTCAAGCTTGGTTTCCACAACATTGTCGCTGGATGCCACGACATCTGGATTTTCTTCGCTACTGGAATCAAGTTTGGCATGGTACAATACTCGAGTCAGGCTCTCTCCTTCTGGGTGGAACACCCGGAGCTTCGATCGCGATGTCTCCTCTCTGTAGCCTACGATAGCTGCGACATTATCAAGCGCAGGATCCTCTGGGATAACCTCATAACCTGTCACCTCCCTCTCAGTAATCTCCCATTGTTATGCTTTGGTGACTTCAACACGATCTCATGCAGCTCTGAGAAGTCTGGATGCCGCCCGCCTTCGCTTTTGGCCATGGAAGATTTCAACAACTTCATCTTCAACGCCCACCTCAACCTACTCCCCTTTTCTGGCAACTCTTTCACCTGGTGCAACATGCAGGAAGGAGCTAGGCAGAAATACTCTCGTTTGGACCGAGCTCTTATCAACGACCTTTGGTTGGATATGGGCCTCGTTTCCAATCTCTCTCACCTTAACTCCACAGAATTGGATCACTCCTCCCACCTTATTGAAATCAGAAGTCACTCCCGGCGCATCAAAAAACTATTTCGATTTATGGACTTCTGGAGACATCATCCCCAATTCAAGTCCATTGTGAACGCAGCTTGGCACTCCGTCGATGATCTTGATCCCCTGACCAGAGTTGCATCTAAACTTAAAGCCACCAGCAAGGCCCTATCGGTTTGGGGCCAAGTCGCCTATGGTAATATCTTCCAAGAAATCAGAACCACAGAGGATGATGTGACCCGAGCGAAAACTATTGTCGCATCATACAGCTCTCTGGAGGCGCGAGCTTCGCTCAATCTTGCCAGAGCCATTCTCAAATCTCGTCTCAAGGTTGAGACGAAATTGTGGAAGCAAAAAGCCAGATTAGCCTAGGACTTGAGGGAGACCGCAACTCAGGCTTTTTCCACACTTGTGCCAAGGGGCGGAGACAACAGCTCAACCTCCATCGCATCTCGGACGACAATGGCAATCAGCTTATAGACCAAATGAGCGTCCAGGAGGCTGCCGCTCGTTTCTACTCTTCTCTTTTCTCCAAAGAGGTGATCTCCAGGGATGAAGAGTTCTTCTCCGAGGTCCCCAACATCGTCTCCGATAGAGAGAATGATCGGCTTCATTCCCCTCCCTCGGTGGAAGAAGTCAAGTCCGCTGTGTGGGCTCTTGACGCTCACAGTACTCCTGGCCCTGATGGGTTCTCAGGCATATTCTTCCGTTCTTGCTGGGACATCATCGCTCCGGACCTGCTCGAAGCGATCGTGGCATTATTTTAAAGGGCGAGATACCCAAAATCTATATCCAGGGCAAACCTCATCCTCATTCCCAAAAAAGAGAATCCGAAGACCTTTAGAGACTTCCGGCCCATAAGCTTATGCAACTTCACTAATAAGATCATCTCCAAGATCATCGCTAGCAGAATGTTCGATCTCCTCCCAAAATTTTGTCTGAGGAGCAGAGCGGCTTTGTCAGAGGTCGCAACATCATCGATAACATCCTCCTAGCCCAAGAAATGATCACCTGTATGAAATTCTCGGCTAGAGGCGACAACGTTGCCATCAAACTTGACATTGAGAAAGCTTACGATCGATTGGACTGGCAATTCTTAATCTGGGTACTTAGAGCTTTTGGCTTCGTCGAACCTTGGATCGACATCATCTTCCGATCGGTCAGCAACTCTTGGTTCTACATCGTTATTAACGGCCAAGCGGAAGATTTTTTTTCTCTCGAGTCACGGCGTCCGCCAGGGAGACCCCTTGTCAGCAACTATCTTCATCATTGCTGCCGAAGCCCTGAGCAAAAATCTCAAGAGCATGACCAATAACCCACAATTCTACCACTTTTACACCACCACAGGTTGCCCCATCATCACTCACCTTGCTTACGCCGATGATGTCTTCTTTGGAGACATCGGATCGGTGGAGGTCGTCCACAAAACGCTGGAGAGATACGCCAATTGCTCTGAACAACGGGTCAATAACAACAAAAGCGTCATATATACCCACCACAAAGCAGACATGAATCACTCTTCTAGGATCTCTAACTTGACTTCCTTTGCCATCTCGTACCCACCGTTCTTCTACTTAGGCTGCCCGTTAGTGTACGTCAGATCCAACTCCAGCATCTTCGAGTCCCTTGTTAACTCCATCAGGAAGAAGGTAGCGGGCTTGTATAACGTGACCCTATCACCTGGTGGGAAGATAATTCTGATCAAGCACGTTCTCTCCTTCATCCCTACCCACATCCTGGCCGCCAGCGACCCCTAAAGAAGGTTCTATCTTCGCTCAAATCCCTCTTCGCCAGTTTCTTCTAAGGCTATTCTAATGGGATGGACAAGCACCATTGGGCCAGTTGGGCCACCATGGCCAAACCTACGGAGGAGGACAGCCTAGGATTTATCCGATTGGACCATTTGGTAGACGCTCACTCCATGAAGCTTTGGTGGAAGCTGCACACAGAAATTTTACTCTGGACCAGGTTCATGCAGGCCAGATACTTCAGATTTACTCACCCTTCGGTGGCATTAGTGAATAACAGGTCCTCGGCCACGTGGCGTCGCATATCCAGGGGTCGCGAGCTTGCTGAACCCTTTATCTGTTTGCGGCTAGGAGATGGCCTCTCCTTGGCATTCCACGAGCGTTGGCTGGATGACTCGCTCCACATCGTGCAAT
>JANAVB010015516.1:0-43058 GCA_029216955.1 Iris pallida | reverse complement strand
CTCAGTATATTTATACACATTTATACGTATATAATTATATACTCTATATATTTATAATTATCTATTATCATACCCACCACTACAACAACAAGTATTCCAAGCATCAACTACTACATTAATATATCTAGAAACGTATATACATACATATATTATTTTATATATATATCCAAGATAAGTAAATAGAAAAATAATATATTATATTTAATATTCAATTTACAAGGATTACTTACTAGACCATAAAATGAACCATACCTATATATACTCATCTATACAATCTACATGGACGTCTTTCGTCTCACTACTCGCCTACATGGCTTGGGCTTGGTTTGGGTCCAGTTTGACTAGTTTGGTACGACCGGGTCACTAGACGTTAAATAATATTAATAATGAGTAATTACACTATTTATAATGGTCATGCCACAACTTGGCATGGGTTTCCTAGTTAGGACATCACTATGGTTCGGCCTTCCTACCAGGGCTAATACACTAGTCAGGCATGCCACTGAAATATCCGTGCCATGATTCCTAGTCGTCTGGTATTTCAAAACTCAACTATGGTTAAAGTCATCTACCGTTTTAATTAACTAAATAATTATTTATAAAAATAAATTTTAAAATCGCCATTTAAATCAAAATAATAATAAAAATATTTCAAAAATTTCGGGAAGGGAGGCTACAGCTGGCCTGTCCTTTGGGAGCCGAATTGAGCTAATGCGGTCAGTTATCTCTGCCCTGGCGCTATTCTGGCTCTAGTTTATCCTAGTTCCGGTGGCCACTATCAGGAAGGTGGAGAGCATCTGTGCCAACTTCATCTAGAGAGGGGGCATACATACGATTTCCTAGGAGCAACTCTGTCGACCTCGAAAGGAGGGTGGAGTGGGGCTCAGACCACTCTTGGCAGTCAGGGAGGCCTCGGGGCTGAAGATGGCGTACAGGTTTATTAAAGGCGGGTCGCTATGGGCGGACTGGATGTTCAGTCGGAATGTGAAGACGGGCAACTACTGGACCTGTGCCTACAACAACAACCACTCGATGACTTTCAAAAGTATCATTTGTCACAGAGTTGTTCTCAAATCCTCTATTTTGCAGATTATGAGAGATGGGACAGGTACTGACCTTTGGCTGGATCCCTGGGTGGAGAGGCGATCGTTGCTTGAGATACTGGCCAACCAGTTCCATTGGAAGGCTGATAGAGGGATGAAGTGTCAGCATATCATCAGGAATGGTGAATGGAGGTCGGAGTTATATCGTCACACGACAAAACTTGGAGCGGCTATTCAAGTGGTAGACATTGACTCGAGTCTGTTGGCTGATAGATGGATTTGGGATCCGCCTGCCAACCAGGGAGCTACAGGAGAATTCCAATACAAGAGCTGCTACAACCTGGTTTGCCAAACAAACCCCAAGAGCGAGGATTATGACATCATCTGGTGCAAGGGCCTAGCACGCAAGATGCAACTTTGCATTTACAGGTTGATGTTGGGGCGATTGCTGGTGAGAGATAGGCTCATTACGTTTGGGATGCCCATTCCCAACCCCAGATGTCTGCTATGTGAAGCAGGAAATAAATCCATGAGACATATGTTCTTTGAGTGCAAGGTGTCCTGGTACATCGGGTCTGAACAGTGCCGCAGATCGCTGGGTGGCTGTGACACCGGCAGAGACGTTCGCGCCATCATCGCGGAAATTCGTGGCTAGAGAGGTAAGAGGCATGTTTGGTTCAAGACTGCCAGATTGTGACTAGCTGCCTCCGTTTGGCATGTGTGGAGGGAACAAAATCGACGTATCTTTGAGGGGCTATCCACCCTCCCATAGGCATTCTCCATAATATCGAGTTTGATGTAAAAGTTGTCACCCTAGTAGGGTGAGAGGTCCATGGGATGTACTGTAATCTGTATGAGTTTATTTTAGAATAAAATTTACCATTTTTCCATATATATATATATATATATATATATATATATATATATATATATATATATATATATATAACCCAGATAAAAAAAGTGGCCCAACAAATGAAGAAGTGACCGCATCATAAAAAAATAAGGCAAATTATAAGGGCACATAACATTTTGATCGGGGATAGCCAGGATTAGGGCTAGCCAGGATTTGAGGAGATTTTACTCGGGCTATCAAAATATTCCACTCAGGGGGCTGTCCAAACCCCACACCCCAAACCCCTAAAATCACTCTCATTTCTAAATTTCACTCTCTCTCTTCCAAAACCCTTCTTCTTCTTCTTCTTCTTCTTCTTCTTCTATCCATCTTCTTCTTCTTCTCCACCATTTCCATTCTCACATCTCCATCAAAATCCTAGTTTTCTTCTCATCTTCTTCTTCTCCACCATTTCCATCATCATCATCTCCATCAAAACCCTACTTTTATTCTCATTCCCAATTTCGATAGCACCCAAAAAATTAAATAAACCCTAAAATGCATAGAAATAAAGCTTAAATACTTATTTTCTCACAAAGAATGCATGAAAATAAACCCTAAAATGCATATTTCACTCTATTATCAAGATTGAAATAAATCCTAATATTTTTTTATTCGAAAATTTCGACTTTAAGACTGCCAAAAATTGTGGCAGTCCTGAAAGGGACTTGCTGTACAGCAAGTCCCTTTCAGGACTGCCTCAACTTCTGGCAGTCCTCAATATGTCTTGGACTGCCAAAAATTGTGGCAGTCCTGCTGTAGAGCATGTCCATTTCAGGACTGCCATAATTCTTGACAGTCCTCAGTACTTCTAGGGCTGCCAGTAATTGTGGCAGTCCTGTTGTACGTCGAGTCTATTTCAAGACTGTCACAATTTCTGGCAGTCCTCAATACTTCTAGGACTGTCAGAAATTGTGGCAGTCCTGATATGAACCCAATTCTTCTACAACTAGGGTTTCTTCCATAGTATTTTTTCTACAACTAGAATTTCATGTATAATTCTTCTATTAATAAAGAAAAATTGGTTAATAGAATAATAGATTTGATAGATTTGATAACCCAATTTTTTCTACAACTAGGGTTTCATCCATAATGCCCAAATAAGAAGAAGAAAAATAATTAGGGTTTGGAGAAAGAGATCTGAGAAATTAGAAGAGAGCAAAAAATCAAAATAAACTAGGTTTGAAAAAATTGATGTTCTTGTTGTTCTTGTTCATCTTCATCTTCATCTTGTGAGGAAAGAGAGGAGAGAAATTTTTTTTTTTTGACTTATATACTCACATGTTGGCTAGTCCTGAGTAATTTTTTCAATGATAAACTTGTAAATAAATTAAAATTTATTTTTGGCTAGTCCTGATTAACTTTGTATGTGCCCTTATAATTTGCCAAAAATAAGTACCAAAAAATCTGCGAGTGGTGGTTGGTTCATGCAATCAACTTAAATATAATTTGATCTAACGAAACAATTTGTAAAATTCTGCATCAAGAACGTGATACACGAGTGTTGGGCCACAGCCAATTGCTGCATGCCACGTCAAGCTCCCGAATGTGCACAAAAATCGTGCTTCAGAGCATTAGTAACAACAATAGTCTTCGACGAAGCTATAAACATTACATAGCATTGACATTAAAATCAAAAAAAAAAAAAAACTGCTCTTCTTCTTCCTCTTGTTTGCTCACCAATCGATCAATACATCAAGAAGTCATGTTGCATGTCTACTTGTTCCTTCTGTGCCTACCTCTGCTGTTCTTTCTTGATCCACTCTACCGGAAGCTAATCTCCTTCTTGACTAGTGCTGCTGCGACGATTGTGAGGAGCAAAGAGAGCACCGACGTCGGCGTTGTCGTCTCGAGGACTAAATATGAATCATCCAATGGGGGCAGCGTCGACGTCGACGTCTCAAGCTCTTCCACGGGCCGATCACCTCGTCATCCTGGTCCACGGCATCCTCGGATGGTATCACTCTTATTATGTACTCTTCTTAATTTTAGTTTCTTGCTCCGTTTAATTGCTATAAGAGTTCGAGCTTGCACTTCGAGCTCGATTAGGCTCAACTAGAAGCTCGGCTCGGCTCGGCTCGGCTCGACTCATCTCGACCCTTGTTAGCAATTCGGCAAACGGAAAAAATTGGGACGACAAAAGTGCGGTCAAATATTCGTCAAATAAAAATATTGAGATTAGAAACTTCATATGCTTAAATAGGTTGTCAAATTTGGTTATTTAAACATGTTACCACCAAGTTTTTGTGCCAAATTCTTCAATAATTTATAGGAAACACGTTTAAAACTTTACAGACTTAAAATCTGCATACTAATTCGAATCTTTCAAAAGTATGCAAGTATTACACGTATCTGAAATATACGAAAAAATTCGCATATAATACAAGTTTTATTCGGATGATTGCTAACAAGGGATTCGACTCGTGTGGCAAAAGCCCATTAATTAGGCTGTGGTTGGGCTTGTTTAGATGTCGAGCCAAGCTTCCCATGCTCAAGCTCAAGCTCAAGCTCAAGCTCAAACCAAGCTCCCATGCTCAAGCTCAAACCAAGCTCATTAAGCTTGGCTTACCATCGAAGTTGATTTGAGCCGAGTCATGATTTTGTCGAAGCGAGCTTGCGAGCTGGCCTGTTCATTTGCAGCCTTAGCATGGACAGCCCAGAAAGTTGGTAAAAACGTCCATCCCTTACACGTATCAGACACTGCACACATGCCAAGAAGTACGGACACTCCAAAAATGTGGATCATGTGGTGTCAGATACTCCAAAATATACACTCTACGACACCCAAACTCGATATCGTGTCGTGTCCCATTTCAACATAGGGCCATAAATCTCTATTTAAGGAGGAATTTTACATTTGATTTGTTTGCTCACAACATAAGCAAGATGAGGGGCCGGGATGCACCACTTATGGGGAAAATGGAAATAGGATAAACTTGCTAGAAATCATGAAGTAGATGGGTTTGGACTAGAGTTGATGAAATTTTTAGATTATGTTGACATCCAAGCAAGGCAAAATGGTAGGGGTTGTTGAAGGACGGTTTCAGAGCATGTGTAAGTTGTGCATTCGCACAAGGTCCTAAAATTTTTAACTTTCGTATATATTACTAATATGAAATTTCTAGTTTTAGTATGCCTCTCTTTTTTTCTTTTTTTTTAGAAACTGTACTAACATGGCCCGTAGAATGTCATAAAAATGTCACATTTTTAGAATGGTTAAAAAAGACCATTTTTAATTAATATTTGTAGAGGGCCCTTACAATGCCAGGAATGGCCCCTGGGAGTAGGAATTTGTTGTTTAACTTTAAGAATGTAGCACAGATACTATTGTCATTTGTCCCCAACGGTTGATGGCAGGCAATAAACTTTGAAGTTGATATTTGTGTTTCACCAAATTTTCCCTTTTGGTAAGAATGGACACTATAATACACACCGACACCCCGAATATATGTACGGTATGTTGGAGTTTGGCCTTTTTTATTGGAAAGTTTAGTCCCACATCGGCTAGGCCAAAGGAGTTGTATCTCTATATAATAAGCTATGTTTGTTTAGAGATGCACATGTGGTGTGGAGGTGCACATGGGTGTGCCATGTGGGGGTATTTTTCTAATGGAAAAAAAAGGCTAAATCAAGAATAAAAGCATTCATGTTTTTTGCTCTTGAAAAATTAATTTTCATTGGAGTTAAGGCCCGTAGGGGCATAGCGACTCGGGCTCATGAGGCGTAATGTGACGTTTTGTTGACGCACTTGCACTTAGCACGTCAGCATCGCGCTGCCAGATTACGCGGCCAAGTGGCGCGCCCAGTTGCGCGGCTCAGTGGCGCGCGGTTGCGCGTGTTGCGCAGGGTGCACGCTAGAGTGGCTGTGTGCGCATTGCGCAAATGGCGCAAATGGCGCGCGTTGTGCGTCCTTTGGCTCAGATCGTATCTGTGCGCTATTGAGCAGTTACAGCATGTTCGGACGATTTCTTCCCACATCCCGAACATGTTGCTAACTGGGCGGTTACAGAGAGAGGCTATATAAGCTTCTCTGCTCTCTCTCTCAGTATACAAGTTCAGAATTCACATAAGACAGAAGTATTTTTTTAGCATCATTCCTTACGTATTTCCACATAGTTTGAGAGAGAAGAGAAGTAGTGCATCAGCACCACTTAGCGCAGGAGTCCGTGCGCCATCCGAGGAGTCAGAAGAGCGGAGTGTTCCAAAGTTCTCCATCGAACTTACTAGTTCCTGGAAGCTGTTTGTGTGGGGCAAATTTAGCTTTGAGCAACGGTGATCATTCATCCCAGCAGGCGGTTATTCCATCTATCGCCTGTTATCCACTTCGCTGCTGCGGCTATTCGATTGGATACTTCTTTTTAGAAGTACTTCTTTTGTTTGCTGCTATAACAAAATCTTTTTAGATTTTCGTTATCTAGAATCCTTCAAGGATCTCTGCCAAGCACCTTCTTTAAAGTGTTGCTAGAAACATTGTTTTTACAAGCGTTTCATTTTTTTTAGTTTTCCATTAAAAATTGTGCCCCGGGACTAACAATCTCAAAGCTAAATTAACGAGATCGAAAATTTGAATGCTGCACTCATCAATCCTAACTTTACAAAGTTAGAACAGTTTTATAGAGAGCATTATCAAGTCTGGAAGAGGAAGGTTACTCTCATTATTCAACTCAGAGAAGTTGATTACATGTTGTTTGAAGGAGAACCTACTATTCCAGAAACTGGATCTGCAGCCGCAATCTCTATGGCTACTAAGAACCAGGCCAAGTGGAGAAGGGACAATAGTATTTATAGGCTTATGATCCTAAATGCTATGGAAGACTCCCTTGCTGAATCATATTCAAAGAAGACTGTTGTCAGAGATTTGGGAGTCTTGGAGAAACTATACGAGGATGATAAGAACCGTAGCAAGATATTTCTTGTTGAGAAATATCACAAGTGGTTCTTTGAGGACGAAAAGCTAATGCTGCCGCAGGTGAAGGAGTTCCTGAAACTGCAACAAAGTTGGAAGACGAGGCGATGCCGCCCCGACAAGTTTGTTGTTGGAGGGATCGTTTCGAAGCTCCATGCTGGGTGGAGCAAGTTCTATGCAAACATGCATAGGAAGAAGTTGGAGGTCGGTCTCGACGATCTCTTACAAGAAATCTACGTTGAGGACCAGATGAGGGCTCAACTGAAGGTGGACGCACTGTCCAAGCAATTGGCTAACGCCAATCTGGTTCATACCAGAGAACCAAGGAAAAGCATACGACTTCTCATAGCAAGAAGAATGACCCTAACAATCTGAACATGAAGGGGACTTCCTTCAAGCAAAAGAAGGCAAAGTCTCAGATGTCTGGTTTCAAGTGTGGCAAGAAGGGCCACTTCAAGAATGAATGCAAAGCAAAGACCAAGCAATCAGAGCAAGGAGAGTCTAGCAAGGTATCTATGATCACTGACGTTGTTACTATGATTGTGCAGGTTGATGCGGTGGAGGCTGACTCTGACTGGTGGGTAGACACTGGAGCCACCTGCCATGTCTGCTCCAGCAAGGAGTGGTTCACCACCTATACACCAACTTCTGAAGTGGTTATGGTGGTGAACCAGCCACAAGCTGAAGTGCTCGGGATCGGGATGGTGGTTTTGAAGCTGACTTTGGGGAAATCTCTGACGCTTCAAGGTGTGAAGCATGTACCTGCTCTCGCAAAGAACCTGATCTTGGGCGTCCTACTCTGCAACGCACGCCTCAGGATGGATATCAATGCTGGCCAGATGGTGATGTCCATAAAGGAAACATATTTCGGAAAAGCTTTTTGTACCGAAGAAATATTCAAAATTCAGCTTGTAAATCAGTCTAATATAATTAATGCAATCACTCCTTCTGCTTATACTTTTGAGTTGTGGCATAATAGGCTAGGACGTGTTGATTGTAAACGAATAAACACAATGTCTAGTCTAGGACTTATCTCCAAATGTGGGAGTAAGGTAGAGAAATGTGAAGTTTGTGCTCAAATGAAGATCACAAGGAAACCCTTTCCTCGGGTTAATCGAAGTACAGATTTTCTGGAGTTGGTATACTCTGATATTGTGACTTTAAACAATTCTCTACAAAGGTCGGGATGAAGTATTTCATAACCTTCATCAATGACTTCTCAAAGTATGCATTCGTCTACTTGCTGAAGGCTAAAGACGAAGCATTCGAGAAGTTCAAGGAGTTCATGACTGAAGCTGAGCGGCAGACTGGACAACAACTCAAAAAAATAAGAAGTGATCGAGGTGGAGAGTACAGGTCTCATGAATTCGCATCGTTCTGCAAAGAACATAGAATTGTCAATGAGACTATGGCTCCATACTCTCCTTAATCAAACAGAGTAGCAGAGAGGAAGAACAGAATGTTAACAGAAATGATTAACTCAATGTTGTTGACTGCGGGTCTTCCAAAGTGCTACTGGGGAGAAGCTGCATTGACGGACACTTTTATTCTAAATAGAGTGCCTCATGCAACTTCAGACATTACTCCTCATGAACTCTGGTTCAAGGTCAGACCTAACTTGAATGTCATTCGAGTGTGGAGGTGTCTGGCATATGTCAAGCTTCCAGATCTGAAGATTCAGAAGCTTAGGACAAGGACTACAAAGACAATCTGTAGTGCCCCGTCCCGCTCAGTCAATCGGAGGAATCGAAACGTCGACGGCGTTCGGCCTTAGCCTTGCAACGACTGCTGGAAGACATCGCTCGGTCGAGGCGACCGCGCTCAGGTGGGATAGTTTCGGTGAACTTGCCTCATCTTAGCCTTCACATAATAAATCGTGTGTTTTCAACTTGCACAATAGGCTTGATAATAAAAGAGACGAATCCACATAGATAAGAAAATAATCCCGACGGGTCGAAATGAGTTAGAACATGGAAAAATGTCCAACGGTCGGCTTAGAGTTGGTGCACGGCGTGCTTTGAAAATGACACTTGGTCCTTCGTCCCGTGGCTTGGGAGAAGGAAAGTTAGTCTTCGGTGCAAAAGCTAAGAGTTAGCCTAAGTCATAGGCATCGCCCACGTGAATGCTTGATAAAGCATGCACGCTCCCCCTGCGCAAGGCTTGGCATAGCCTTTGCTCGTCCCTCGGGTTAAGTTGTAGGCTTGAGTAAGTTAGGCAAAGTTATGCCGGTCGACCTAAGTCATTCCAAGTGCTGCCCCGCTCATTCTGCGGTTGTCAATTTAAGTAGTCCCACGATCTCAAGGCCCGTCGACTTGGACAGGAGTGTCACGCAGAGTACGATTGGCTTAAGGCACGATGCACGGGCTTAGTGTTTAAGGCAAGGATCACAATTGATTCAAAGTGAGTTTTGAGAAAGGACTATAATAGGCATTCATGAGTTGAACCAAATGATAGGGTAACAAGAAAGAAAATGCTCGCGACCGTGGGTCGTCGAGGGGTCTCAAGGAAAGGAATGCTCGCGACCGTGGGTCGTCGAGGGGTCTCAAGGATAGAAGTCTTGGTTTTGGTAGAGGAATGACTGTGTGAGACGTCAGTTTGTGTCGAGTCTTGCATGGTCATTTGACAACTTGTCGACAAGGGCGATGAACCCTCGAGCGGTAACCCTTGGCCAAGAGGCCGACTCGGCCTAGGAGGGAACAGGGTATAGTCGTGCGTAAGGTTTGGCACAGGTTAAGCGGAGACTTGCAATGGGGCTAGCTACTTGCGTCGAAAGGATCCCGATTAACAAAACTATACGTCAAGGTATAGCTTGTGATGCTAGTGACCAAGTTATATAGATGTTGGCAAATAGCGGCTAACCGCGTGTATGCCTTTGGATTTAGTTGAGTTGAAGGTGTGTACAGTTAGAACACAAAGTTTGGGCCTAAAATTGGATTTCAACATAGGCGTCGTGCTTCAGCACGATATGTGGCATCGAGTCTTATGTGTTGGCATATGAGTTACAAAGTTGGTTTGAGTTGTTTCAAGTTTAAGTCAGGAAACGCCGCAAGCAAGTCGGTCAAGTGACCCTAAGTTCACAAGTCTCGATTTGGTCAGTTGGTGGTCAAAGTAGCAAGGGCCGCTAGGCGGCGATATGGTTGAGTCTCACTGAATTGCGAGGCACGGCCTCAGCAAGGGTTTGTAGCACGGTCACACGGAAAATGGAGCTTCATCGCGTAGTTGCGTCTCTGATTTTTAAGCCGTAAGGCAAACACGACTCGATAGGTTAACGTTGTTGGCACGAAAGGGTCTTGAGGCAAGGTATGAGTTAACGTTGTCGTTGCAAGCACGAGATGGTCTAGAGACACGGAATAGTCCAAGACGTCGGTCCTAAAACTGATCCTAAGGTAAGAGAAAGACAATCATAAAAGGGACTAAGTTGCACAAAAGTAAATCAAACGTGTTGGGTTTGTATGGGTGGGCGAGGAGCTTATTCCACCAGTACAGTTAAGTACTGACACCCACATAGTTTCATGTGCAGGCACAGGTAGAAGCTCGTGGCGCGGAGTTCGCTTGGATGCGTCGAGGTACGGAGTTCCTTGACGATTCGAAGCGTGCGGCCGCATGGAGTAAAGACTTATACGGGACATAATGTATGGACGTCGCCTTCCGAAGCTTCCGCTGGCTCAAGCAAATGTACTTTGAGAGATGAGAGAGAGCTGAGTGATTGTAATGTGAGATGAGTGAATTTGAGTGATTGTAATCTTGGCCTTGCGCCCCATTGTAACCTTGTTCCAATATCAATAAAAGAGCTATTTGAATAACTTGTGTTTTGTTCAAATCTCCGCTGCATGTTCAATGTCTCTGCATGGAACTTCTGTACGACGAACCCGTCGCAGCCGTTGAAGTCGGCCGTTATGGAACCCGCCTTGCACGAGCGCAATCTAGGCTCGTACGACATCACTCCTTAGCGAGGACGATCGCTCTATGGGAGCGGGGCGTGACATAATGGTATCAAAGCACGGCTTTACGTCCTTGGACTACCGATTGAATTCTTAACTCTGTTGTTCCGCAAACTCTGAATGTTGCTTCCGCATATTGATATCGTTGGTACGCTCTCTCTCAAATGTCCCACGGGATGTCCATACAATAAGTCTATCTATTTTGCAAAACATAGGAGAACAGTTTTTGACAACAAAACAAAAAGATGGTTCGCGTAAGCATGGTTGGCTAAGTCGGGCTGGGCATATACACCAAGGATTGCGTCGACCTTAGAAAAGTCGAGTGCGGGAATTGAATAGTGCGAGCATGAAACGGGTTGAGCTTGATTGAGTAAATGAAATGACTCCATAGGGGTGCTATCGAACGACGATGTTATCGTCGGTGCGATATAAGGTGAGCGTGTTTGAAATTTAAGGAATCGTTCGGACGGAAATTCGAGGAAGTATATTGTGAATCGAAGGATAGTTTTGAGAATTTGTTGAATGATTCATTCCTGATGAGTGGTGTATGCGATAGGCTCAGGAATGTCGATCGATCAATTGAGGATGCAGGGTGTCGATGAGTCTATCAGCGAGCGTCGCACATATGCAAAGCCTTAGATCATGTGCGATGGAGTGAGTTGTTGTCTTGAAGTTTGGTACGTTGATTCGAACGACCTAGAAATTGACGTGCACGGAACGTGACGGGATTGAGGATTTGTGCAAGTATGAAACGCAAAAGTGATCGAATAGATGAAACTGAATCGAAGAAAAGTAAGATGTACGAATGGATGACTTGATCGAGGAAATCGAAACGGATCGTATACAAAAAGTTAGCACGACGAGAGATGCGTGCGTGAAAAGTTTGATTCGAATGTTTAAAAATGAATTTAAGGATTGGATTGAATGTTGCTCGATGATGAGTTAACAAAGGGACGATGCGACTGAGGAAATGCATTGGCCGATGACTTAAGATAGACGAGAATGAACAATACGTGAAATTGGTCGAGGAAATTGATGTTGTGAATGAATCGAGGGATAATGATCGAACTTGAATTTGAATGTCGAGAAAATTATCCAGTCGGACGATGGCATCATTCGCACGACTCGAATTGGTTTCAAAGGAAGATCGCCAGGTTACGTATATCGTCGATGGTATTGAGGCGTATCAAAGATCGATATGCGATAACTCGGGGGTACTCTGACTCGGCGAATGACGATCGTGCAAGTGTTATTGTTCGGTTGGATGTGATACTTAGGATTTTGATCGAGATGAATGTTGGATGAAAATGATCGTGTCTTGATGATTACGTTGATAGCCACAACGTCGACGATCTTGTCTTGCGCGAACGCAACTCCAGCCTCGCACATGCGTTGCGTCAGATTTGGGGCGATTGTTCCGCGTGAGCGCTGACATGGTGATTCATGTCGCGGGAATGATCGAACTCGAAAAATCAGGACGGCGGCAACGTTGATTGTCTCGACTTGTCGGTTTGACGCGAAGGTGAATTCGAGGATGTTTGGACTTGCGACTGATGAATGAAAGAAACTTGAGGATTGAGTAGGTCCAATCCGCGCATCGAGAATGAACTAGTCTAGACACAAAACAAGAGTTACGTTCTGATGAGGATGATTACCCGCGGGAGCGTGCATGGTGATTCATGTCCATCGTGGAAAATCTGACTCGCGTGAGATCGGGACACAACATATGGTTAAGCTAGCGACCTCATGATCGATTACGTGAATTGGAATAGATGACTTAGGAAATATAGAATGTGGAATTTGGTTAGCAATGAATTGCGTCATAGCGTGCTCGAATTGAGAAAGATTGATAGGCGATCGGTGTCGAACGTGTTCAAAGAGATAGACTATGCGAAATGGCTTGTTAACGAGTGAGATTGATATGTTAAGGAATTGGTTGAAACGTAAGGTGTCATAGGATGGCTTTGCTGAATAACTCGGACCCCGTGCGACGAATGTTGGGATGTGTGTAGGCAATCTATGCTCGAAGTTTAGAAATCGGAGTGATGCGAGCTTGGGTAGAAAATTCCGTACTATCAACTTGGTTTGACCTTAGGATGGGGTCAGTGTTGATATCGTTGTTTGGGAACTATGATTCCAATACTGACGGAAAGATATAGCCTAGCAGTTAGGCAGACGTTCCGGTGTGGAGCGATGGGAATGATGAAGGCACCACTCATGAGGCTCGGTTGACATGCATGTATATCAAGGACGCTTGAATGCGTGCACAATCCGAATCGAGTGGTGATGGCGGGATTCGCTATCACGAGGCTTGGTTGAAATGTACGTATTTTGGGGACGCCTAAGATATGTACACGATCCATACTAAGTGATACGTTGAATTCAAGTAAGTGAGGAACGAGGAAGTATCGAGGATTTTGAAATCGTAAGTTTTGAAGAAAGGATTGAGGGTAGCACGAGCGTGGCTCGGATTTGAGTAAGGCATAGGAGAATTGTGTGCGAGAGTTCTTGAATGTTGAGTAAAGTGATAAGTCGATAAGTGTACTCAGTTAGTTTCGAGGACGAAACTTTTCTGAGTGGTGTATGATGTAGTGCCCCATCCCGCTCAGTCAATCGGAGGAATCGAAACGTCGACGGCGTTCGGCCTTAGCCTTGCAACGGCTGCTGGAAGACATCGCTCGGTCGAGGCGACCGTTCGCTCAGATGGGGTAGTTTCGGTGAACTTGCCTCATCTTAGCCTTCACATAATAAATCGTGTGTTTTCAACTTGGACAATAGGCTTGATAATAAAGAGACGAATCCAATAGATAAGGGAATAATCCCGACGGGTCGAAATGAGTTAGAATATAGAAAAAGGTCCAACGGTCAGCTTAGAGTTGGTGTACGGCGTGCTTTGAAAATGACACTTGGTCCTTCGTCCCGTGGCTTGGGAGAAGGAAAGTTAGTCTTCGGTGCAAAAGCTAAGAGTTAGCCTAAGTCATAGGCATCGCCCGCGTGAATGCTTGATAAAGCATGCACGCTTCCCTGCGCAAGGCTTGGCATAGCCTTTGCTCGTCCCTCGGGTTAAGTTGTAGGCTTGAGTAAGTTAGGCAAAGTTATGCCGGTCGACCTAAGTCATTCCAAGTGCTGTCCCGCTCATTCTGCGGTTGTCAAGTTAAGTAGTCCCACTATCTCAAGGCCCGTCGACTTGGGCAGGAGTGTCACGTAGAGCACGATTGGCTTAAGGCACGATGCACGGGCTTAGTGTTTAAGGCAAGGATCACAATTGATTCAAAGTGAGTTTTGAGAAAGGACTATCAAATAGGCATTCATGAGTTGAACCAAATGATAGGGTAATAAGGAAGAAAATGCTCGCGACCGTGGGTCGTCGAGAGGTCTCAAGGAAAGAAATACTCGCGACCGTGGGTCGTCGAAGGGTCTCAAGGATAGATGTTGGTTTTGGTAGAGGAATGACTGTGTGAGACGTCAGTTTGTGTCGAGTCTTGCATGGTCATTTGACAACTTGTCGACAAGGGCGATGAACCCTCGAGCGGTAACCCTTGGCCAAGGGGCCGACTCGGCCTAGGAAGGAATAGGGTAGTCGTGCGTAAGGTTTTGGCACAGGTTAAGCGGGGACTTGCGATGGGGCTAGCTACTTGCGTCGAAAGGATCCCGATTAACAAAACTATACGTCAAGGTATAGCTTGTGATGCTAGTGACCAAGTTCATATAGATGTCGGCAAATAGCGGCTAAACGCGTGTGTGCCTTTGGATTTAGTTGAGTTGAAGGTGTTACAGTTAGAACACAAAGTTTGGGCCTAAGATTGGGTTTCAACATAGGCGTCGTGCTTCAGTATGAGATGTGGCGTCGAGTCTCATGTGTTGGCATATGAGTTACAAAAGTTGGGTTTGAGTTATTTCAAGTTTAAGTCAGGAAACGCCGCAAGGCAAGTCGGTCAAGTGACCCTAAGTTCACAAGTCTCGATTGGTCAGTTGGTGGTCAAAGTAGCAAGGGCCGCTAGGCGGCAAGGGCCGCGAGGCGGCGATATGGTTGAGTCTTACTGAATTGCGAGGCACGACCTCAGCAAGGGTTTGTAGCACGGTCACACGGAAAATGGAGCTTCATCGTGTAGTTGCGTCTCTGATTTTTAAGCCGTAAGGCAAACACGACTCGATAGGTTAACGTTATTGGCACGAGAAGGGTCTTGAGGCAAGGTATGAGTTAACGTTGTCGTTGCAAGCACGAGATGGTCTAGAGACACGGAATAGGCCAAGGCGTCGGTCCTAAAACTGATCCTAAGGTAAGAGTAGAAAGACAATCATAAAGGGACTAAGTTGCACAAAGTAAATCAAACGTGTTGGGTTTGTATGGGTGGGCGAGGAGCTCATTCCACCAGTACAGTTGAGTACTGACACCCACATAGTTTTCATGTGCAGGCACAGGTAGAAGCTCGTGGCGCGGAGTTCGCTTGGATGCGTCGAGGAACGGAGTTCCTTGGCGATTCGAAGCGTGCGGCCGCATGGAGTAAAGACTTATACGGGACATAATGTATGGACGTCGCCTTCCGAAGCTTCCGCTGGCTCAAGCAAATGTACTTTGAGAGATGAGAGAGAGCTGAGTGATTGTAATGTGAGATGAGTGGATTGAGTGATTGTAATCTTGGCCTTGCGCCCCATTGTAACCTTGTTCCAATATCAATAAAAGAGCTTCTTTGAATAACTTATGTTTTATTCTAAATCTCCGCTGCATGTCCAATGTCTCTGCATGGGACTTCTGTGCGACGATCCCGTCGCAGCCGCTGAAATCGGCCGTTATGGAACCCGCCTTGCACGAGCGCAATCTAGGCTCGTGCGGCATTACGCCTTAGCGAGTACGATCGCTCCTACGGGAGCGGGGCGTGACATAATCATCTTAGAGTATGCCGAGAAGAGTGATGTTCGGAGATTTCTTGATTGAGTCAAATCATATCATTGAATCTCGCGACGTAGAATATTTTGAAAACAAATTTGCAAGGCACAAGAACATTGTTCTAGCGGATGTTCCGGAGAATAATGAGGGTGCGCAAGATACTGAAGTCTTCAATGAGGATGTGGTCCAAGAAGATGTTGTTGAAACAACGGTTGAACCATAACTCGCTGAGCCATCAACGAAGCGTGTGAGAAGGCCGAAGGACTTCGGAAGTGACTTTGTCACCTATCATGTGGAAGTAGATCCGCTTACCTATGATGAGATGATGAAGACCAGAGACGCGATTTTCTGGAAGGAGGCGATTGACAATGAAATTGATTCCAACACCTCAAATAACACTTGGATGTTGGTTGATCTTCCTGAAAAGCAAAACCCATCGGATGCAAATGGATCTTCAAGAAGAAAATGAAAGCAGACAGTACTATGGACAAGTTCAAGGCTAGGTTGGTAGCCAAGGAATTTTCTCAGAAGCAGAGGATCGACTACTTTGACACTATGCTCCAGTAGCCCGAATGACCACCATCAGGATGTTGATTGCTCTCGCAGCAATACATAAGATGGTGATACATCAGATGGATGTGAAAACAACTTTCCTAAATGGCGAGCTGACCGAAGAGATTACTTGCAACAACCAGAGGGATTTGTCGTCAAGGATCTTGAAGACAAAGTCTGTAAGTTAGTGAAATCTTTGTACGGTCTTAAACAGGCTCCCAAGATGTTGCATGAGAAATTTGACAAGGTTATAAGGTCAAATGACTACATGGTCAGCGAGACGGACAAGTGTGTTTACACGAAGTTCGCTGATAGAAGAGGGTGATCGTTTGTCTGTACATGGACGACATGCTTATCCTGGGTACGGATATGGGTTGTGTCACGGAGACAAAGAAGTTCATCTCGAGTAAGTTCAATATGAAGGACTTAGGGGAAGCTGATGTGATCTTAGGGATCAAGATCATCTGAACAGACATTGGACTAGTGCCGTCGCAGTCTTATTATATTGAGAAGAAGATCACATGTTACGGGTACCAAAGTCTTCCAGGGATAGATACACCGTACATGTGTAATCTAAAGCTGAAGCCTAATTCGGGGAAAGCGTCAGGCAGCTGGAGTATGCAAGTGTAATCGGGAGTTTGATGTATGCTACTACTGCCACAAGGTCTGACATAGCTTTCGCCTTGGGAACGCTGAGTCGTTTCACGAGCAACCCAGGCATTGAGCACTGGAAAGCTGTAAAACGGGTTATGAGATATATCAAGAAGACTCAGATATATGCACTGCACTACAACGGAGATCCGTCGGTAGTGGAAGGCTTTGGTGATGCCAGCTGGTGCTCAGAGTTGGCGAGCGAGAGATCCACAGGTGGATTTATTTTCACAATGGGTGGAGCTGCTATATCATGGAAGTCGAAGAAGCAGACTATGCTCTCGCGGTCATCCATGGAATCTGAGTTCTTTGCACTTGATACCGCAGCGGAGGAAGCAGAATGGCTTCGGAAGCTCATGTATGATCTTCCAGTGGTTAGGACGTAAATACCGACAATACTGATATATTGCGACAACCAGGCGACTGCGACGGTGGCATCAAATGACCTTTTCAACGGGAAGAAGAGGACTGTACGGTTGAAGCACAGGACAGTACACGATCTATCAAGAGGTGTAATTGCGGGATTGATGTTCGGAGTCAGAAAAACCTGACGGATCCGTTCACCAAGGGCCTCAAGTGCCAGCTGGTCAATGACACAGCAGTAAAATGGGCTTGAAGGTATTCTGATATTGTATTATTGCAATCCTACCATAAAGTTTTATGCTAGTTCAAAGAGAAATCTACTAGGTATCTAGATTTTGGTTCAAGGAAGGACCATTAATCGGAAGAATATCAGGAACGGGGGTATATGTCCTATTGGGCATGGAGAGGTTACGGACCTACAACCACTGTTGTCTACTATTGTTTTCTGCAGAAAACGAATTCTGTGGAAGCCATGTCGTAGCGGTAATAAAGCCTCGGCCTTGCAAGCCATGTTGCGGCGTAACATCGCAAGGGATCCTAAGGCTTCATGCTGGATAGTATGGCACTACAAAGAGACGGTGATCTCATGCTACAGTAGTATGACACTACGATGAGGTTCCCGATACGGGGTAAGGTCTCGCCTTTAGGCTATGTCATAGCGGCGTAGCACCGCAAGGGAAGCGCAAAGCGGTTCATGCCATGTCTCTTTAAGAAAGAACTCACCTATAGTGTATGGACAAAGAGATATCAGGCCGTCTCTTGAGGGTAAACTTGTAGACGTCCAAAATTATACACTGAAATCAGGCTGGCACATGGCCTTTAGTGTGTAGCCAGAAGCACATATAACTACATTATGTGAGTGGAAAGAATTTCAGCTGTGATGCAGAATTCAAGGCTTAGTCCATTCTTGATTATACTCTGTTGTTTGACCCATGCAGGAAGATTCAAGTCGTCAGCGATATCTCTCCTAATGTATGATAGACAGTTACTGTGGGAAACACTTAAACCCATATATATAGAGATATGTGGGGATTGTTGGAGTTTGGCCTTTTTTATTGGAAAGTTTAGTCCCACATCGGCTAGGCCAAAAGAGTTGTATCTCTATATAATAAGCTATGCTTGTTTAGAGATGCACATGTGGTGTGAAGGTGCACATGGGTGTGCCATGTGGTGAGTATTTTTCTAATGGAAAAAAGGTTAAATCAACAATGAAAACATTCATGCTTTTTGCTCTTGGGAAATTAATTTCCATTGGAGCTAAGCCCCGTAGGGGCTTAGCGACTCGGACTCAGACTCGGACTCATGGGCTCATGAGGCATAATGTGGCATTTTTTAGTGTACTGCACTAAGCACGTCAGCATCGTCGTAGTCGCATAGTGCGCTTAAGTTGCTCGTTGTGCGGATACTTGGCAGCCGATCGATGTTAGATTGCGCGGCCAAGTGGCGCGTCCAGGGCACGTCCAGTTGCGCAGCCAAGTGGCGCACCCAGTTGCGCGGTCCAGTGGCGCGCCAGTGGGCGCTGCTTGTTGGCGCACGGTTGGCGCAGGTTGCGCGGGGTGCGGTGCGTAAGTGGCACAGTGTGCGCTAGTGGCGCAAGTTGAGCATGTTGCGCAGGGTGTATGCAGTGTGCACAGTGCGCTAGTGCGTGCTGGAGCGGCTGTGCGCGCGTTGCGCAAGTGGCGCAGATGGCGCACGCTATGCGTCCTTTGGCTCAGATCGTGTCTGTGCACGATTGGACATTTACAGCATGTTCGGGACGGTTTCTTCCACATTCGAACATGTTGCTAACTGGGGGTTACAGAGCGAGGCTATATAAGAGTCTCTGATCTCTCTCTCAGTATACAAGTTCAGAATTCACATAAGGCAAAGTGTTTTTAGCACCATTCTTACGTGTTTCCACAGAATTTGAGAGAGAAGAGAAGCAGTGCATTAGCGCCACTTAGCGCAGGAGTCCGTGCGCCATCCGAGGAGTCAGAAGAGCGGAGTGTTCCAAAGTTATCCGTCGAACTTGCTGGTTCCTGGAAGCTGTTCGTGTGGAGCGAATTTAGCTTTGAGCAATGGTGATCATTCCCCAGCAGGTTGTTCTTCATCTATCGCCTGCCATCCACTTCGATGCTGCTGCTATTCGATTGGATACTTCTTTTAGAAGTACTTCTTTCGTTTGCTGCTATAACGAAATTTTTATTTTCATTATCCAGAATCCTTAAGGATCTCTGTCAAGCACTTTCTTTAAAGTGTTGCTAGAAATATTGTTTTTACAACCATTTCATTTTCTCAGTTTTCTATCGAAAATTGCGCCCCGGACTAACACGGTGGGCACTGCATACGTATCTCTCATATTCATGTCTAATGCAACATAGGTTGTTATTTTAGTGCTCGTCAATTTTTCTTTTTCCGGTTGTGTTGCTTGTATGTTGCATCGGCACGGATAGGATACAACATCCTATTTTGTTGTGCCATGTTGTGGCCTATAATACCTATCCGACACGACAACCATATTTTTGGAGAGTCGAAGTTTCCTAGTTTACATCCTTTTGCTATTGAAACAGAAAGAACCAGTGGCGGAGCTTGACTAAAATATTGGTGGGACAAGCTATATTTTAGAGGAGTAAACATATTTTTGGAGGGGCCAAATTGCATTTTAGAAGGGGATAAAATCTAAAACTGAAATATTTTAAGAAAATAAAATAATTGGTGGGACAAGCTATATTTTAGAGAAGTAGATCATATTTTGGAGTGGCCAAATTGCATTCTAGAAGGGGATAAAATCTAAAACTGAAATATTTTTAAGAAAATAAAATTATTTTTTTGGGGGGGTGGGGGGCCTGGTGTGTGTTGTGGTGGGGGTGGGCGGGGGGGGGGGGGGGGGGGGGGGGGGGGGGCGCGGTGGCTAAGCCCCCTTAGTCTCCATTAAGCTCCACCCCTGCAAAGAACATTGACAATTTTGGTTAATACATAAAGGGGTGTCCAATGCCATGTGACTTTTAGTAATGCAGGATTTAAGGAGAGTCGATAGTAACCCGACGTTACTAAATATGGAGAGACGTTTCACTGACTTTCTGCAAGAAAAAAAATTAAAATAATTCAAGTTTCTAAACAAGAAAATGTCATATGTACAGATTTATACTTTTGAAAGGTGACATGATGGTCCAAATTCGTACAAGTTTACATGGAAAAAGATATCAATATCAACTTCCCAATGTTACTTAAGATCATATTTTACTTTGACATTCTTTTTTTTTATATTGGTGTATATATTGCGTTAATTGCCCCTTTTATGCTCTACAAGTTTTGTTAAGAAATGCAAGTTGTTTATTCTGATTCTGTTTCTGCAGTGCTGCTAACTGGAAGTACGTAGCAAATCAGTTTGTCCGAACACTTCCTGACAAAGTGACCATTCATTGTAAGTTACGACTCTTACGTTCAACTTCTCGTTGAAATCTTGATAGTCAAAATAGTCTTGAATCTTGTTTCTGCTTCTTCCTTCCCTTTTTTAATTTTCCAAGTATTTGGAGTAGGCAGTTTCAGAAGTTTGTACTTCGTATATGCAATAAAGTACTTGTTGGATTGTATCTCATTTCCGGTTGAGCGCTCAAGGATGGTCACAATAGAGTTGATAATTACTCCAACACCAGGTAGGAAGTGGGATCATGAGATGTAGATAATTGTGATTTGTTCAGGCCTTACATGGGAAGGGCCTAGTCTAATATTACACCTCATAGATCAACTTCGGTTCGGGTCATACGCGTTCTCAACAAATCGTATCATAGCCCAAGGTTAGGGATCTGGTTTGAGCAGCTCTAATTGGTTCGAGACAGATTGCGTTGAACGTTCATAGTTATACGACCTGACCATCCTCAATAAGGTGGCTCAAGGTGGAGTTAGGAGCATCCTCCATAAGGTGATCTTGGTGTCAACGTTCATAATTGTACAGGCTGACCATCCTTTATAAGGTGGCTCAAGGTGGAGTTAGGAGCATCCTCCATAAGGTGCACTTGGTGTCAAACATTCATAATTATACGGGTTGACCATCCTTTATAAGGCGGCTCAAGGTGGAGTTAGGAGCATCCTCCAAAAGGTGATCTTGGTGTCAGACATTCAATTCAGATCTAATGTTGGAGGTAACTGCACTAGTTGGCTTCAAAGGTTGTCACGACCCGATCCCAATATACTGGGTTCAGTAGGATCATGTCCAGTCTGCACCGTTGTGAGACGGCAGCAGTAAGCTGTATCAATCAGTAGCAACGCAGATACAACGTTCTAAGTATGAAATAAAACTTGATTAAAACATTTGAAATGCAACCAAGAGTCTAATTGGAACAAACACAAAAGCAGAAAACATTCAGTTATTACAACTTGTTCATTTATTACAACTTCAAAAGAAGGAAAGAAACTAATAGAAAGGTGCATCTAGAACTCATGGGTCCCATGTCCGGGTTCAGCTAACTCCTAGGAACCCAAGTCGGGTCCGTAGTAAGAACTAAAAGCCAGCTTCTCGTCATCGCAGTCACCTAAAATATTGGTCTCCAGTCATGAGGGGAACAAGAACATACATATCCATTCCAGCGTTTTAATGAATAATTAAAATGAGACAAGAAGCAATTTTATAACATAATTTATTTTCTAAATAATAATAAAGAAGCAGTGAAGTAATAAATCTCTGGAAATAGAAATGATGCAATCTATATCTATCAATAGTGTTTTAAGCGTGTAACATCATGTGGCCGGCTGGGGATGGAGGCAATATGTATTCTAGTAAACACGGTCCGGCTTCAGTCCAAGTGGATTGGGCTTCCGCTATCCACAATGAGGCAATAGGGGGCTTTGACCATAGTTGTTAACACTACTGTAGAAGCATGAAAAGAAGAGAAAATGATCCATGCGGCCAAGGAGGCGCATGCGGCTCAGGAGTCCCATGCGGCTCAAACACATAGGCAGCTCGAGTGGACTCCATGCGGCCCGCAGAGGGAAGCCACGTGTCTTTTCAGAACAGCTGTACCCAGCGTCATTCAAACACAATTAATGCTCTGACGGCTGACAGCTGACAGCTGACAGCCCTGACGTAAAGTAGTCATGATGACTGACACAAGAGCACTATCTTCCTAGGGAACTGGAGAAAATCTTCACAGCTTCGAGGCAAGTTTATGCGGCCAGACTAGACGAGTTCACGCGGCCAGTGCAGAGAAACCTATGCGGTTCAATCATGAAGGTCCACCATGCGGCTCGGCCATGAAGAAACCCATGCGACTCGGTCATGAAGACTCTCATGCGGCTCGGCCATGAAGACCCCCATGCGGCTCGGTCATGAACATTTCATGCGGTTCGGTCATGACAACCTTCATGCGGTTCGAGTATAGAGACTATTCATACGGCTCGGTCATGAAATCTTTCATGCGGCTCGGTCATGACGACCTTCATGCGGCCCAAATATGAACGCTCCTCATGCGGCTCAACAATGATGACAGGACACGTGTCCTAAAGATAATCAAATTTTGGGTCAGATCCCAATAATTTGGGACACGTGGCAAGAGAATGAATTAAATTGATTCATTTAGATTTGCGGACATCAGCAAATCATCATAATGGGGATTTATTGCAATCAACATTAATTACTGACATGTTATGGCATAATCCTCATTAAGGGCCCAGATCCTTCGCGCTCAAGATTAATGGCCCAGATTGATCATTTACCAGGCCGCCGCCACTTAGAGAATGGGCAATCATTGCAAACCCTAATGATGTCCCTCACTATTATAAATAGCAAGGTGCCATTCCCTTGCAAAAGGACGCTCCCCCAATAATCAGAGAAAAAAATACACAGAGATCAATCCAGAGAGAGAAGCCAGAAGAGCAATACGAGGAGAGCAAGAAGAGCATTTCTTCGTCAACACCAAACATCTCGTCACAGGAGCCAAGGCTACGTCCGATCGTCCAAGGAGTAAGACAGAGCTGCCGTCGCTTTTCCGAGCCTCTACCGTCACCCTCCAGAATAAAAAATAAACAATTGTACTTAGATTGCTGTACCTAGGTTTTCGTCCCTAGGCTTTCTTTGTACAAGCGAGTTTGTAACGTGAAGTAAAAGTCCAGTCCTCCCATAAAATTGTTCTGCTCTTTTATATTTCATGGCAAACACGATGGCGACTCTGCTGGGGACAAACTTCTCCACGGCTGAGGAGTTGGTGACGCAGTTGGATGCAGCCAAGCTTAGCTCCACGCAACAGAAGATGGTCGTCCGTCTCGACCAACAGGCATTCGAAGAAATGCTTTTCGACAAGAGCGCTGGCCCAGTCCAGAAGCGAGCCCGCACAAAGAAGGCCCGCAAGGAGTGGAGACCCCGATCATTCGTTCCTACTGAAGCTCTTGCAGAGATACCCTCTGTCGCTCAAGACGGCGGAGAAGACTCTCCTGCGGCCCCACTTCAGACCATAGACGACTCTGCTGTCCCCAAGTCCGGCAGAAGAAAACATTATGATGCTGGACTTGCAGGGGCAAAGAGGAACTCTATGCGATCCGAGCCGCATAAAGGTACTAGCCGCATGGAGAAAGCTTATGCGGCTACATCCGCCAGCCGCATGAAGAAAAACTCATGCGGCCACATCTGTCAGCCGTATAGCTTATGCGGCTACAGTTGCCAACCGCATGGATGAAACTTATGCGGTTACTGAAGTCAATCGCTTGCAGAAAACCCATGCGGCCACAATTGCCAACCGCATGCGGCCAGCCTGCATGGTCGTGACTCCTAGTCGCACAAGAACAACTCATCCGACAGCTAAAGACAGCCGCATGCAGACAGCCTGCACGGTTTCCAATCCTAGCCGCATAGCGTCTGTTCCACGCTTCTCTCGATCAGTCTTCGACCGTCTCTCATGCGGTCCTGACCCTGATGGTTCTCTGGATGATAAGCCAGACTCTGTAGTATCTAATTTGGACTCTTCCTATTACGCACCCGTAAGTGCTAAAAGGAAGAAGTCTAGGGCAGCGCGGGCTCACCAAGCCCAGTCAGCTGCCCCAACCTCTGACTATCGGAGCGTCCCGCTGATCATCACGCGGACCTCTAATAGAAAGTGTATAAAGCTACTCGTACCCTGCCCCCTGCGGCCAATGGGCGGGATAGTCATCAAACATCTCCCAATAACGAACGAAGGCAAGTATACGAGCTACCTTCGAATCAGGGAGCAGGCGGGAGGCCTACACACTCGCGTGCCCGGAATTCCCGAGCCAGCAAAGCAAGTGACTTGCGTGAGGTCATCCTCCACAAACGCAAGGAAAGAGAAGATGCATGGGGTGTAAAGAGTCCTCCCACGGACGTCACTGCACCCAAGTCATCGTCAACTGCTGCTGCAATAGCACGACGATGCAAGAAGACCGGCAGTCTATCTTTCAAAGACTGCAACAGCCATCTTCAGAAGACGAGGCACTACCCGTCGTCTCCTGCAACTCTGTTCGGAAAGTCCCCGCTGATGGAAGGGGGAAGAAGACGAATGTTTCCAGCCCGAAGATCTCAACCACTGCGACTAAAAGACTGTCGTCTAAGCGGGTGCCCACCACCGGAGTTTTCCAAGGTACTCGCTCTAAGACGAAATCTGCTACAGTGGGAGATTCGTCGTCCATAACGCAGGGGGTTGCTGGGGCTGGGAATAGCACCCCTCCGAGCCTCCACAGCAATCCGATGTTCCAAGAAGACGAGCCAGGGGAGACAACTCTCCCATCAGATACAGCAAACCTCGACGTCCCGACGACATCCACAACTCCCAAGACGAGACGAACTCGGAGACTGGGGGTACTGTTCCTTCCGAGTCTGAATCAGAAGGGAACATACCCACATACCCTGATGACTTCTCACTACATGGGTACGATTCGGAGGGCGCTTCCTCCACGCTCCGTCTATCTCTCTCATGTGAAGACGGTATTCATGACAGACAGCAACCAAGGTGGTTCCAGTGATCGCCAGCGCATCGACAGTCTCGAAGCCATATTGCTTGCTTTGGTCAAGTCTGTAGACGAGATTAAAGCGGCCCTTCGAACTCTGCAAGGAGGGACGCCTGGCCAAACAAGCGCGGGTCCCGCGGTTAATGCGGACTCGAATTCGGCGGCACCAAACCCGGGCAACAATCCTCCGGAAACAACGGCCCCCACCGCCGTGGACGAAGCACGCGAAGCGAGAAGAGAGGTCCAGGAGCTCCGAGCCATGTTCCACGCTCGAGAAAACTCTCAAGACCTCAGAATACGGCAACCTTATCCTGCTGCATGGAGGGATGTTCCATTCCTACCAAGATATAAGCCGTTCAATATCAATCCTTATGATGGCAAGACCTCGGCAAGTCGGTACATCACTTACTTCAAAGTCACCACCGACCATTTGCCCCATGACGATGCCATTCTCACACGATTAGTCATCGGGGCATTGGAAGGAGTCGCCTTCGACTGGTATCGCAACCTGCCGGACAACTGCATCCACTCCTTCGCCGGCTTCAAGCGCATGTTCTTGGAGAGATTCTACGAAGTAGGGCAGGACATCACCATGTCCACCCTCATGGACGTCGTCCAAGGGGAGAAAGAGCTGACAAGGAACTACATCGAGCGGTTCCGCCAAACCGTCATGAAGTTGCCCACTGGAAATCCAGATTCCTCCTTGATTGAAATTTGCCAAAAGAGACTCCTCCCAACAATCAGTCTCTGGATGGGCGAAAGTCAATTCAAGGACTGGAAGACGTTCATCATCAGCGCCACAAGCGCCGAAGAACGATTGAAGAAGGCTCGCCAACTGGGATTGCACATCTCGGACGGAGAGAACAAGGGCAAGCGTCCCAACAACGATAATGGGGGTAGCCCCTCCAACAATCGGGACAGCAGGGGAAAGCAGGCTATGGTGGCCGACACGGCACAGAAACCTGAGCCAAAGCCGGCAGACAAACAATGGCCGCAAATCACTTACTCCTTCGAAGATGGTCACGTCAAGCCCATCTTGGACATGCTCATACAAGGGGACAGAATTCAGCTTCCTCCACCAAGACGGGAATCGCGGCCGGCAGAGATGGAGAACCCAAAGTACTGCCATTATCATCGCTACGTCCATCATGCTAACACGACTGCTACCAGCTGAAACGGTACATCCAAAACCTCATCGATTCGAACGCTTTGGCCATCGATTTCGAAGAGGTAACGGTGGCAGCCAATATGGTGTCGTACAATTCGGCAGCTTCCCTCCGACGGAAACTCAAGACGGGGTGGTCCCCATCCCTCTGGCGACAATGGAGATTGCTAATCTTCCACCTCCCCGAGATCAGGCTGCTGGTCTAGTGCCCCTCACCACATCACGAGGGGAGGTCATGTGGATCCATCCAGACTTGGTATCGGAAGTGACTCGGCCCATATCGTCTTCTATCTGCAAGAAAAAGAATGGAAAAATCAGATCCTGCCGCACAATCTCGGCAGACATCGAAGAAGCTACAGCCGTTGTCACGCGGTCTGGGGCACAATCCCAACCTGTGGTTAACAATCCAGCTGAAAATCATCAACCCACTACAACTGATGCTCCGGGACCGGCTCAGCCTTCGACGACCGACAAGCCTAGGCCGAGGGAGACTCGCTTCGACAAATCCCTCCGAAAAGAGGCAGCCCAAGGGCTGGAGAGGCCCTACAACTTCGACATCTTGGCACAATTGGCCAACACACCGGCCAAGTTGTCATTATACGAGCTCCTGAGACTCTCCAAGGATGTTCGTGCGGCTTTGAACGATGCACTCCAAAACGCCGACGCATACCTGGCTCAAGTTAACCTCACGGGAGAAAACCCGCCTGCAGATCTCCAAGACAGCGCCTGCACGGGAGCAATGCCCAACATCATCTTCACTCCGCAGGACATGCTCATCAAAACTAATCTGCACGATCGCCCACTATACTACACTGGATACATCGGCGACGTAAAGGTGGATCGGATGCACATTGATCCTGGCTCTTCCATAAGCATTATCCCGAAGGGTCTGCTACATCATCTCCGCATCCCAATGCATCGCCTGACGCCTACAAGCACTGCCATCAGCGGTTTCAATTCGGACAGGAGCTACCTATTGGGAAGATTCGTCTGAAGTGTCAAATTGGCGACCTCCAATCAGAAGTCACCTGCTACGTTATCGATGCAGACACTTCTTACAACATCCTCTTGGGATGCCCATGGATACACGATTATATGATCGTGCCTTCCACGCTGCACCAGTGCTTCAAATATGTCGACAAACACGACTTCGTGAGGACGGAATTTGCTGATATCGATCCCTTCAAAGGGGTCGAATCTTACTACTCAGACTCCTGCCTGTACGAAAAATCGAAGAAGCATCTTGGTGAAGGAGATGTACAAGCTAGTACCGAGACAGCCACAGGATCAGAAGAGCCTCTGACGATCCACCTCCAAGCTCGCAAACCGGGCAGGTCTGCACCCCTTACCGCCACTCTGCGTAAGGACGCAATCAGCCTCTCGGCACAAGAAGAGCAGATGATAATCCGGCTGCCAAGGTCTGGCCAAGTGCCAAGATCCACAACAGGGCCACTAACAATCAGACTGCCGAGAGTCGGTTAGCCCCAAACGGAGAAGCTCAATCCCTCCGACAAGCCACTGATGATACGCCTTCCCAAGAAGGGTCGTCACCCGATGCAAGGTCTGACACTTCTAGCGAACCAGCCACTCCTCGCCCCACATCGAGTACCAAACTGGGGGTCGCTAGTCTGCCAACAACTCCACGCTCAGCTCCATCAACTGAACCGCTGACGATCAACCCCCTCAGGGTCCTCATGACCAAACCTGGGGCACTCAGCTCTCGCCTTGCTACCTGGGCGATATTACTATCACCATACCACATGATCGTCGTCCCGCAAAAGGCTGTTAAGGCCAGGCTGTGGCAGACTTTCTAGCAGCCCATCCAGGTTCGAAGACGACTAGGGTATATGAAGAGATACCGGACGAGGTCACCAGTTCAAATGCAGTCCCATGATGCCATCTGGCGGATGTTCTTCGACGGCGCTTCGAGAACTGGACCCAAAGGCAACATCGCTGGAGTTGGAGTGGTGCTGATTTCTCCCTCCGGCTTGGTGATCAATCGGGCCTACTCACTCACAGAGCCCTGCTCAAATAATGTGGCCGAGTACAATGCCTTGGTCATTGGCCTCCGACTTGCAAAGGAGCTGGGGGTAGAGTATCTTGAAGCATACGGCGACTCACAGTTAATCGTCAATCAGATTCGGGGGTCGTACGAGGTCCGCCACGAAGACATGATCCCGTATCATCGAATAGCAATCGACATCATCTCGTCTCTGGGAGGATTCTTCATAGAACATGTTCCCAGACTCCAGAACATTGAGGCTGATGCCTAGCTGGTTTGGCCGCTTCCTTAGCTGTGCCAAATTACGCTTGTCATCAGGTCGACATAATAGGTCGTGAACTGGTCTGTCCTAAGGATAACGTTCGATGCATTGAAAGCTACTCCGCCCTTTCAGTCGACGAAGCACCAGACTGGAGACAGCCGTTCATCGACTTCGTAGTAGACGACATCCTGCCAGAGAATCCGAAGGAAGCTACTTCCATCAGAAGACGTTCTCTCAGATTTTTCTATGATACGGAGACAAAAATGCTGTATCGCCGATCCTATGATGGGTTGCTACTTCGGTGTCTATCAAATACAGAAGCCAAGGAAGCCGTGCGCGAGGCCCATGATGGTGTCTGCGGAGCCCATCAACCTGGCCCGAAACTGCAAGACCGCCTTCGCCGAATGGGCTATTACTGGCCCACGATGGTTGCAGACGCAATAGATTATGCACGAAAGTACAAAGCCTGCCAAATCCACGCCGACTTCATCCACCAGCCATCTGAATTCCTACATTCGACTGTGGCCTCCTGGCCATTCGAAGCATGGGGTATGGACATCGTCGGCCCAATTATCCCGCCTTCGTCCAGAGGACACCGATTCATACTTGCAACCGATTAATTCTCCAAATGGGCGGAAGCCATCCCATTGGCAGAGGTGAAAACTTCAAACGTGATCAGCTTCCTTAAGCATCATGTCATCTACCGCTTTGGACTGTCCCGAAGGATCATTCACGACAATGGGCCATAGTTCGCAAGCCACGCATTTTATCGGTTCTGCGACAAGCACCGAATTCAGAATATTGCTTCGACACCCTACAACCCAGCAGCCAACGGGTTAGCAGAAGCATTCAACAAAACCATAATCAAGCTACTCAAGAAATTCGTGTACTCTAACAAGCGCGACTGGAACGAGAAGCTCGGCGAATGCTTATGGGCGTATCGCACCACAGTTCGAACAGCCATCGGGAATACACCATTTTCCCTAGTGTACGGGAGTGAGGCAGTCCTCCCATTAGAGACTCAGATCCCCTCACTCCGCGTCGCCCTCACACACCAGTTGACGACAGACGAAAACCACCATCGCCGACTACAGGAATTGGAGGCCCTAGACGAGAAACGCTGTTAGCTCAACAACGAATCGAACTATATCAGGCCAGAATCTCCGGAGCTTTCAACAAGAAGGTCAAGGTCAGAACATTCCAAGTAGGCGATCTCGTTCTGGCGGTTCGGAGGCCGATGGTTATGACGCATAAAACCGCCGGTAAATTCCAACCAAAATGGGAAGGCCCGTTCATCATTGAAGCTGTATTCTCCAACGGTGCCTACGCGCCTCGCAAAGCAAAATGGAGACTTGCTCATGTTGCCCATCAACGGCAAGTTCCTGAAGAAGTATTATGTCTGAAACAAAATCCTCGAGACATCTCAGAGTGTCGAGTTATGTACCTCCCGTACTGCTAAACTTACATTCTGGTTCCATACATAGAGTCATGTACCGCTGGTACCTCTGAACTCATTCCCACATTTTTCATACATAGAGTCATGTACCCGCTGGTACCCTGAACTCATTCCCACATTTTCCATACATAGAGTCATGTACCCGTTGGTACCTCTGAACTCATTCCCACATTTTCCAATCATACGAGTCATGTACCCGCTGGTACCTCTGAACTCATTCCCACATTTTCCAATCATACGAGTCATGTACCTGCTGGTACCGTTGAACTCATACTCACATTTTCCAGATCAACGAGTCATGTACCCGCTGGTACCGCTGAACTCGTACCCACAAAATTTCAGATTGCCGAAGTTATGTACCCGCTGGTACCGCTGAACTCACCCGATCTACTGCCCGCATTCTCAATGCACAAAAGGGTAACAGATCCACAAAATTCCTATACAACCATGTCGATGTTACCTCTGAGTTGTTCCACTTCCACCAAAAACAAACCGCCCCCTCGCATAGAACTTCCACGTCCTACCTCTGAGTCGTTCTATGTATCCTTCATTGAGCCCACTCCTGCCATGTCCCCGTGACCTCTGAGTGGGAAGGCTCCGTCGAAGAAACCATTCATGCTTGCCATGTCCTTACACCTCTGAGTAAGTATGATGGTTACCCCTCGACCTATTATCCGTACCCATGACCGGAGTACGCCATGGATAGTAGGTCCACAAATATCCTCCATTGAATCCACTCCTGCCATGTCCTCACTACCTCTGAGCAGGAAGATCCCACGGTAAAGAAATCCCCATACTTGCCATGTCCTCACTACCTCTGAGTAAGTATGATGGTCCTCCCTCGACTTATTATCTGTACCCACGATCTGAGTACGCCCAAAGATAATAGGCCCACAAACGTTTTTCGATGACCACAAATGTCCTCAGTCGACCACAGATGCTGTACTGGGTCTCCAGTACACGCCCATCCCTTCCCTATCGTGCCTGGGAGCCCAGTTGCTCCCTGGCATTCTTTCGAATACCAAAAACTTCTATAGCTGTCTTATCGCGAAGTTGTTCTAGGTATTCCTCTCCAAAACTTGTTACTCGTACCTAAAATCAAGGTACGCCCAGGGTAACAGGTCCACAAATAATCCCCAGCAGGTCCAATTCCACAAATACCACGAGTACAAGAAAGAGAAGATGAGTTGAAACATGCTCATTTATTCAAAATTCAAAGCGCTACATCATTTGGGATCACATCCCTTACAAAATGAAAAAAAAAGCAAAAGAAAACAGAAAGTGATCACTGCTCCGGGGCACATAACGCCGTGAGACGGTCCGTCAGCAGGGCAACCGACCGCTCAAACCTCTGTTTAGCTCGACGCTCCGCCTCTTGGGTCAGCACCGCCCGCGTCCTCCAGATGAGCATGAGCTTGCCAGTTGTCCTCGAATTTCTTGAAAGCCCGCTCCAGGTTAACAGAAGATCGGGAAACCTTCTCGGCCTCCGAACGATTGACTCCTGTTCCGCATGAGCAGCCTTCAGCTCCGACTCTAGGAAGGCCAATTCCCTCTGAAGTGTGAGAATCCGCTCCTTCGTGTCAGCTATTCCACGAGAAGCAGTCTCTTCCTGAGCCCTACAAGCTTGACTTCGACGACCCAGCCTGTCATACGAAGCGGAAATCTCGTCAAGGTCCCCCTTCACAATTGGCCCGGCAGTGTCTCGAGCGAGCTTTATCCTATCCCGAGCGGCAATAAGGAAGCCCCGCTCCCGTTCAATCGCAGCAGGCAAGTCAGCCTGCCGTAACACAGCAATCGGGTCACGAGCTGATCAGCCTCTGCCAACTTGGGCTCCAGGAGCGCAGCCAACCCCACCCCGCCAGGAAGAGCCTTCAAAGTTTCAATCTGACCCCGAGCGCACCGCAGGGACAGAGAAAAAGGGATCCCCCGTTCTACGGCAGCATCTACGCCCCTCTTTAAATGGCGATAGAAGCTGTCGACTACATCCTGCGACACCTCGTCCAGAGCCTCCGAAGAAGCCGGCGTCAACGGGAGTGTAGCTGGCAACACTGAAAAAGACGTAACAGAATCTGCCGCTCCTGCCACAAGGGAAACAAACTCCGTGCGGAAGGACGCATGAATAGCGGCCAACTCCTCTTCAGCAGCCCGCAGAACTTGAATGCTCGGCAGGGCCAAGAAGTCAATCTCCGAAGCCGTACAAGCAGCAGAGGATGAGACGGAGACCATCGCTCTCGGAACAAGCTCCACCCATCTGCCCGGAGATGGCGGGAGGCCCCTCGACATGAGTCGGTGAAGGAGAGGAAACGCTCCTTTCCCCCAGATGGGAGTGGAGCTTGTTCTGGGAGCGATGGTCTCCGTCTCATCCTCTGCTGCTTGTACGGCTTCGGAGATTGACTTCTTGGCCCTGCCGAGCATTCAAGTTCTGCGGGCTGCTGAAGAGGAGTTGGCCGCTGTTCATGCGTCCTTCCGCACGGAGTTTGTTTCCCTTGTGGCAGGAGCGGCAGATTCTGTTACATCTTCTTCAGTGTTGCCAGCTACACTCCCGTTGACGCCGGCTTCTTCGGAGGCTCTGGACGAGGTGTCGCAGGATGTAGTCGACAGCTTCTATCGCCATTTAAAGAGGGGTGTAGATGCTGCCGTAGAACGGGGGATCCCTTTTTCTCTGTCCCTGCGGTGCGGGGTCAGATTGAAACTTTGAAGGCTCTTCCTGGCGGGGTGGGGTTGGCTGCGCTCTGGAGCCCAAGTTGGCAGAGGCTGATCAGCTCGTGACCCGATTGCTGGTGTTACGGCAGGCTGACTTGCCTGCTGCGATTGAACGGGAGCGGGGCTTCCTTATTGCCGCTCGGGATAGGATAAAGCTCGCTCGAGACACTGCCGGGCCAATTGTGAAGGGGGACCTTGCCCGGAGCTGGCGGGAGGCCCCTCGACATGAGTCGGTGAAGGAAAGGAAACGCTCCTTTCCCCCAGATCGCAGCAGGCCGAGCCTTCCCCAAGAACATCCGCTGTGGGAAGTAAAGGGTCAGGACCTGTAGGGCCAAGACAACCATGAATCGATTTGACCTGGAGGATATGTTGATAGAGCAAATAAGCCCCCTCACTAGTCAATATTTGGCTTATCTTACCAGCGGAAGGGTGTGGAGGCTGAGGTTCGCCTACAGCCACCGCAACCTCTTCACCAGCGGCCTCCGAGTCGAATACAATAGACTCCTCCGCCCCGGCACCCTCGGGAGGGGATGCGACGAGATCGGCGTCGCCTTGCTGAAATTCAGCAATCTCGAAGACAGGCCCGAGGAAAACCTTCGTCACCCCGGACCGAGGCCTCAGTAACTTGGGAGTCCTCAGCCGCCGCTGAGAGAGCCCCGTAGAAAGGACCGCGGCACACATGCCGCTAATCAAAGCAGCAAGGGCCGGATCAACCAGGGGCAGCAGACGGTTCATGAGAGCCTGGTTCGTCAGACGCCTACAAAGAAAAATGATTAGGTCATATCTCCAAGAAAAAGAAAACCACAACAAGGAGATAGCTCCAACATAGTCTTACCTCCGGAACACCGTCAGCTTCCTCACCCCTCTCCGTAATAAGTAGCCTACGAGGTCTGACCGCAGCTCTCTTTACGGAAAAGGCTACTCCTCCGTCAGTAGACTCATGCCTGCCTCGCTTACGCAAGGGACCAGGCACGGCAGGCGGTGGTTCTACCTCACCACCTCTGATACAGGTGACAACCGATCTACCACCTCATCTGATACGACCGACGGTTGATCCGTCATCATCTCATCTGCCATGATGGGCGGCTGATCCGCCGCTGCTCCGCCACCAGAAGAGAGGAGAGTCCTCGTCCCATTCATGCTTCCCTCAACTGTGTCAAAGGACTCAGAATCGGGCACGGGAACCCTATTCGCCCCTTTCTTCTTTGCCTTCGACACCGTAGCCCTCTCCGCCAAACGAATGCCTACGATGAAGCTAGTCCTGGGTCAAAATCAACAGGAGGCGGTTTGCCGTAACATGGTATAAGGCCGCCATATGCAAGATTTCCCCAGCACGTTTGCTGCAGGAACTGAGAAACTAGTTCGAGTATGACAAGTGTCATAGTAGCATGCCCTAATACATCAAGGATGCTACCCTCAAATCCCAGACAGGAACTGGGACGCCCAAGGAATAGTTGACTGTACCCAAATGACGCGCAAACCTACTGGACAAGTAGGGCTCCAGGTACACAGTGTTGCAGTTGCGATAAACTAAATGCGCCGGGCGAATGTTACGCAACCAGAAACGCATCTTCTCTGGTAAGAAATGAGAAGATCCAACGCCATCAACATGGACACTCCTCACTTCTTGGTCGGTAAAACGCGGAACGGACACGAAGAAGTCATATCCGTCCACCTCGCCAGCATCCTCGATACGCCGGCATGGTACTATATTCCCAAGGCTGATGGCGATACCTGAAAAGAAAAGTGTCGTTCCGTAACGCCGTCTCCCGTCCCAGGCTCATCAAAGACCGATAATGCAACAACAGCCACCCAGCAGGTAATGATAAGGCAGCTCTATACGTTCAAAGTCCATCACCACGTCACGAGCGATGACCTTGGACGAGAAGGCGCGGAGACCATGATGAATGCTGCACACCATAGCGGGAAGAAGAGTCAACCTGACCCCAAAGGCCAACTTCACGACGGGAAGAATAAAGTGACGGCCGATCCTCTCGATGGAACCTGCCCTCCTGAGACCACATAATTGCGCAGCCACACCATTAAAAAACCTGCCAAGAGTGCATTCTCTGACAGCCATCGAGTACCATAATAAAAATAGCTGAAAGAGTCAATTTGGCTCCCAAACTTGTCACCCTTAGACTTCGACCTCCTAGCAGTCGACACCAAGCCTTCTACTTCCCTAGGAGTTGACGATCTCGGGAAGTAACTCGGCCAGCAGCACTGAATTTAAAAAGATAGGAGACCCAAGAGTTGGTATGGGAGTGTTCCCTTCCAAGCTATCATTTTTCTGATAGCCGTTTGGTGACAGGTACTATGGTGACATAACAGTTTGGTACACAGCGACGAAGCCTGGGAATCGTCGATTTAGATCCTGGAACTCCTCGTTCGTTGGAGTGTACGCTTCGAAGGGCTCGTTCCCCAGGGAAGCTTGGAGACAGCATACATCTCATGGAGTGCGAGTCCCATGTCACGCCCCAGAACCAGAATACTGGAGAGCGGGGGCAGAAATAGCCAGCTACGTATAACGGAATGGAATCCACCGCTATACGGTCACGGCTGTCTAGATATGTGAGGGTTTCACTACAATCCATCAGTCTCTTAAGGTCATAAAATAGCCTATTGTCTCAATACAAGTAAGCAGATAAAGTTAAAGATGTAAGAATCAAAATACAATAGTAGGCGTCCCAACTTACATATTCAGCTGATCATTGAAGCTAGTCGTTCCAAAAGTGTGAGAACTAGCAAAAGTTAGTCATATATGATCAACCTAGGTTGCCAATCATGTTACAGTCCGTAGGCAGACAGTAAGTAAAATGTACACGAGCTAACACTTGCTCGGCGGCTAAACGCCTCAAAAGAATAATTTTACAATAGAGTGGAAGAGCAAAATAAACCCACTCGTTGCCCTGGTTACGCCTGGTGTTCACCATCGGGCTGGAAAACCGGTAGATCCTTTGGAGCTGCTCTGGTATCTGGCCATACAAAACCAGCTGGGTCAGACCCCAGAAAGAGCAAGTGCCACAAAGGAAGCTTCACTTAAGAACTAAAACCAGCAATCAGCACAAGAGTATAATTACATAATAAAAGACAGTAATTTTAAGAAAAACATGACAGGATGATATACGATGAGATAACCATGGGACTATTCAGATAACCAGGTTACAACCCGTAAACCAAACAAGGACCGGGGTTGTAACCCTTCGTCTGAGCAGAACTTGGAATTCTCACCATTTATCGACAAGATAAAAGAAGGATTCAGGACATGTAACAATCTTGATATTGAATTAAGTAAAGCACGAGTAATCATGTCATGTCATAACCTTATACAGGATCGGGACGAGACAAGCTGGACTAGACTCCATCCAATCAATCACGGCCAAGCAAAGAGTACGGCTTGATAGTTAACTAACTAGGGTTATCACAGGCCTAATTACTAGCAAGATGCAGTAAGATTATTCCACAGCCACAAGCCCTGCAGACCATCCAGGCTATCCGGACGCAATTAGGGATTGAATTCAAGTGGGTACATCGTCCAGGAAACGCATGTACCCTTTGGTGACTTAGAGGGTGCAACACATGACAGTGTGCTGAAAATGTGCCATACTCGACGGCAGGCTACAGATCCCAAGTGGGGCGCCCAGATAACGGGATTGCCTGTAGCTGGGAAATCTCGTCATGACTAATGTATTAGTCTAGTTATTAGCCTTAGTCCATTTTAGTAGGTACTCCTGACCGTGGTACTCAGGAGTCCCTGTCCTAGACATGATGCAAGACAGGACTGGTTTATTTATACAAGCACAATCGCCCACGGTGTCCAGGTTATTATACAGGTCATGTCATGTCAAGTAGCCGTCGCAACAGCTATTCGAGATAATCATGTCAGGTTATCATGCCAAGTGTACTTGTCAGGAGTGCGCCACGACGGGCCACTATCAGGTCATGTCAGGTTACTCATGTCAGGAGTGCACCACTACGGGTCACTATCGTGTCAGGCTCAGTTATCCTTTCCAACCATAACAAGTAAATTCGTAATTACCAAGTTCAGGACAAAAGGCGTAAGGATATAAAATGGACGTTAAATATCTAATAAAATATCACTATACAGGGCTATAGAAGAGCCAAACTTAAGGAAAATAAAACCAAATTAACACGCTGACATAAGACCAAGTCTGCCAAAGGCCATACGCTCAGGTCATACTATGCTCAGGTCAGGCGTATGCAAGTCATACGCTCAGGTCAAGCTACGCTCAGGTCAGGCGTATGCAAGTCATACGCTCCCAAAAGACAGCGTATGGAGTCCATACGACTCCTTGTCAAGCAAGCGAGCGTATGCGAGTCATACGCTCCCAAAAGGCAGCGTATGGGGTCCATACGACTCCTTGTCAAGCAAGCGAGCGTATGCGAGACATACGCTCCCAAAAGGCAGCGTATGGGGTCCATACGACTCCTTTGTCAAGCAAGCGAGCGTATGCGAAACATACGCTCCCAAAAGGCAGCGTATGGGGTCTGCGCTGCGCTAAAGAGCGCGCGCAACTCAGTGGCACAAGCTAAAAAGCTCGTGCACTGCTCACTGTCTTCTCCAAACAGCAAGAACTCCATGGGTTGAACCCAAAGCTTCAAAAGTCCATAACTTGGTCAAAACAAGTTCAAATCCAACTTTTCAAAGGTCAAAATTAGGTAGAATAAAATTCTCTACAACATGGAACCATCAAAACTTGAAAAAAAGAAGTTTGATAGATCAAAACCACCAAAATCCGAAAATAATTAACTTCTAGATCTACAAAAATTAGAACCTCAAAATGGAAAATGACAAGTTCTAATGTGTCTTAGAAACATGAGAAGAAGCTATTAGAACAATAAAATGGGTTCTCTTGTGGAAGCAAGTTGCACTTGCCTAGACCTCTCTCTTCTCTCTTTGGTAGGTGAAGGGAGTAAATGAAGAAGAAGAAGATGAATAATGAAGAGAGAGAATGAAGAGGGCTAATAAATATCAAAGGTGGTGGTAGGTAGGGGGTTCATCCATGGTTCATGATGAACCAAAATAATCCCAACCGAACCAAGCCAACCCGGCCAAGAATAAACCAAGCCAAGCCATGAAGAAAACTAAACAAGGAATCATGCAATACAAGAATAAATACGTACACGTATTCCAGAAATACGTAATACGAACCACAGGCATTACATCCCAACTCCCCTGCAGGTGTGAAGAAAGTCCCTGTCCGATGGTTATACATCTCCAGAAGGGCCATGAACAACGGCTTATTAATGGGCAATCCGTGGCTGGTACCCCGGATAGCATCATAAAGATTGACTTCTCGCAAAAACGGCTCGTATTTCCGCAGAATCCACGAGGTCAGGTTAGCCCACGAGGGAATGGGGTGTAACCAGCCCAGCAGTGCCAATCTGCCAACAGGATAGGACCCTTTTCGAGCAAGCTGGCTCAGGAAGGTATCAGCATGAGAAAATGAGAAGTTAGGACCGGGTGTGTTGATGAAGGTACCCGGAGCTAACCCCATCACAGATCGACTGGCCAGATCCTTGATCGCGCGTACTGACCCAGTAGTTTTATTGTAACGGATGTTACCCACAAACATCCCGGTCTGGTTGGAGTGAGGGGGTCTGTCATCTGCCTGTCCAACAAGATCATGTTGAACCACGCAAGAGGGAAATGACGCTTCATAATGGGGATATGAATCGGCATCCCGTCCAGATTAAAATCCCAACTCTCGAAAATATCCAGCACTCGGGAGTTTTTTATGATCAATGTATCCCCAAAGAGGAAGACCGGCCTCAGATACTTCCCATTTAGCTTCCCGGAGCTCATCATGTCACTAAGGAATTGGAAAGATTGAACCCTGATAACATTCAGTCGCTCCAAATGCTCATTAACAAGAAGCTGCTCTGACACTTGACGAACTAAATCGTCCCGTCGCACATCCATGGCAAGTTGATTCGAGCCAACCAGAAGTTTCCCCGCAGGATTTACTGGCAGATTCACTGAAGAGAGACGAAAGAAATAAGATTAGAAGATAGTCAAAACAAGAAGCATTTGAAAGATTATTTAAGTCTATGCGGCTCGGGTCGTCACAGCCTTATGCGGCTCAGAACCAGATGAGTCCATACGGTTCGGTTCATCATAGCCTTATGCGGCTCCGAATTAGACGAGTCCATACAAATCAAGTTCAGATGGGCTTATGAAGCTTCTGCGGTTTGGGTTCGAAAGGGCCTATGCGGTTCAAGGTTCACATGGACTCAACAGACAAACCTAGGCGCTGATGCGGCTCAGATTCAGGTGAGACTATGCGGTTCAAAGTCCACACGGACTCATGCGGCCCTGAACAGACAGACTCATGCGGCTACAAGCAGATGAGCTTATGCGGTTCAAAAGTGAACTACGCTCATGCGGCCCAAACCGAAAATATATATGCGGTCATATCGACGAACCTTGTACATGCGGCTTGTGCATAAATTATGCAGCAGAGCCATGGCAGTTAGGGTTCTAAGGCAACGCCCTTACCAGCAATAGGTGGATGAACGTCGGGATGAACAGAGTGAACAGCGGCCGGCGAGGAGGAGTGGCCGCGTTCGTCGCCACAGTCGCGCAGAAGCGACCGCCTTGCCCTTCGCAGCCTTCGACGCAGCAACTTTCTTGGGAGCCATAGGTGCTTGGGAGAGAAAGGAGTTAGAACAGCGAAAGATCGAAGAGAGCAAAGAAGATTTTCCAGAACGAAAGGGTTCCTATTTATAGACAAAGAAGGAACGCCTCGATCCGCGTGCAACATGATGACCGACTCTTCGGTCATCGAGGCAAAACGGCTGAATAATAGCCTGACTCTTGGGATCCTGGCCCAAAAAGCGGCTCTTAAAAAACCTGACAGCAAATCAAGAGCATTAAATGCAGAGGATTTACAAAAGATTTGCACACGTGGCAGGAAGACGTGGCAAGAAGCTCATGCGGCCAAAACAGTCCATGCGGCTCAGAGAGTCATGCGGTTGAGGTAATCATGCGGCTGGACAAATCCATGCGGCTAGGACAGAATACATCCATGCGGCTCTGGCATAACCATGCTTCTTATTCAAATATTTCAATTTTGCAAATTGAAAACTTTGAAGGGGGTCTTGTAGAAGCATGAAAAAGAAGAAAAAAATGATCCATGCGGCCAAGGAGCCGCATGCGGCTCAGGAGTCCCATGCGGCTCAAACACATAGACAGCTCGAGTGGACTCCATGCAGCCCGCAGAGGGAAGCCACGTGTCTTTTCAGAACAGCTGTACCCAGCGTCATTCAAACACATTTAATGCTCTGACGGCTGATAGCTGACAGCTGACAACCCTGACGTAAAGTAGTCATGATGACTGACACAAGAGCACTATCTTCCTAGGGAACTGGAAAATCTTCACAGCTTCGAGGCAAGTTTATGCGGCCAGACTGGACGAGTTCACGCGGCCAGTGCAGAGAAACCTATGCGGTTCAATTATGAAGGTCCCCCATGCGGCTCGGCCATGAAGAAACCCATGCGGCTCGGTCATGAAGACTCTCATGCGGCTCGGCCATGAAGACCCCCATGCGGCTCGGTCATGAATATATTCATGCGGCTCGGTCATGACAACCTTCATGCGGTTCGAGTATAGAGACTATTCATACGGCTCGGTCATGAAATCTTTCATGTGGCTCGGTCATGACGACCTTCATGCGGCCCAAATATGAACGCTCCTCATGCGGCTCAACAATGATGACAGGACACGTGTCCTAAAGATAATCAAATTTTAGGTCAGATCCCAATAATTTGGGACACGTGGCAAGAGAATGAATTAAATTGATTCATTTAGATTTGCGGACATCAGCAAATCATCATAATGGAGATTTATTGCAATCAACATTAATTACTGACATGATATGGCATAATCCTCATTAAGGGCCCAGATCCTTCAGGCTCAAGATTAATGGCTCAGATTGATCATTTACCAGGCCGCCGCCACTTAGAGAATGGACAATCATTGCAAACCCTAATGATGCCCCTCACTATTATAAATAGCAAGGTGCCATTCCCTTGCAAAAGGACGCTCCCCCAATAATCAGAGAAAAAATACACAGAGATCAATCCAGAGAGAGAGAAGCCAGAAGAGCAATACGAGGAGAGCAAGAAGAGCATTTCTTCGTCAACGCCAAACATCTCGTCACAGGAGCCAAGGCTACGTCCGATCGTCCAAGGAGTAAGGCAGAGCTGCCGTCGCTTTCCCGAGCCTCTACCGTCACCCCCCAGAATAAAAAATAAATAATTGTACTTAGATTGTTGTACCTAGGTTTTCGTCCCTAGGCTTTCTTTGTACAAGCGAGTTTGTAACGTGAAGTAAAAGTCCAGTCCTCCCATAAACTGTTCTGCTCTTTTATATTTCATGGCAAACAACTACTTCCCAATCCCGAGTCAATGAGTCAATCAAGCAATCAATTTGGTTCCGAGAAGGATCCCGTAGATCAAATGTCGATACAATAGCCCTACGATGCAATGAGTATAATTATTAGCTAAAACACAAGTTTGAATAAATATGAACTTGCCTTGGTTTCCGATGCTTGTAAGGGGGCAGGGAAACGGCCTCAGACTTAGTCCCTTGAACCTACATTAATTTAATAAATCTGGTTTAGATATCATTCTAAGGGTTTTAATTAATAACGACAACTACGACTTTACGTTCAATTTTATTAACAAGGCTTATACTTTATAGAAGAATAAACTATAATTATTTTAATACTTTTAACCATGTATAATAATTGGTAAAGATACATGAATAACCCAGATAAAACAAAAACTAAAACAATACATCGAATAAGTATCTAATTTAAATTTAAACACTGAAAATCTAATTATTGTTAGTTTGGATTGACCCAAATCGATGATTCCACATCGGTCCAGGTACATGAATAACCCAGTATACTGCGTCATAGTTCATGCTTGAGACATCAAGCTAATGAAGTTTAAATATCTTGCATTCTATATGACCTATCTGTGTTTCACTTATTGATGCTGAGGAGGTATCAAAATTTGTTACATTATTCAGTTTCAACAACATTCATGGGTCTTCTATGTTACTCGGACAATGGCACAATGATGTACATATATGTATCGTGTCCGTATCCGTACTCATGAAAAATTACCTTCGTACCTATTTGGAAATGCTCGTATGTTGTATCCATATCGTGTCTGTATCTGTGTCCTTATATGTATTCGCGCAACATAGTATTAGTAGGTTTTGTTTTGGATCGATGCTCAATCCCACTTGATTCTTCTCAATTAGATAATACCATTTTCTACTTGGGCTCTAACCGAGGTTCTGGAACTCGGTTTAGGATATTCGGTTTTGGACCTTCCTATGAGTATCAGTTTTGACACTTTCAAGCATTGGCGGAGCCAGCATAGGTCCAGTGGGATCATGTGACCCCACTCAAATATTTTATATATAATATATATATATATATATATATATATAACAAACCTGGAGGGGAGAAGGCGTGTGTGAAGCTGGATCTGAGGAAGGCCTATAACATGGTCAACAGGGATTTCCTGTGCCCCTGCTGACTGCCATGGGGTTCGATGATCGCTGGGTAGCAAGGATTCGGAAATGCATCACGACGCCCACCTTCTCTGTCCTCATCCAGGGCACCCCGTATGGGTTCTTCCATAGCAATCGTGGACTTTGGCAAGACGATCCTCTGTCACCTTACCTATTCAGCTTGTCATGGAATATCACTTGCCTGATGGATATGGCGATAAGTGGGAGGATTGTTCCGCTGTTCAGGAGAGTCGAACCTCCGATCACACACCTTATCTATGCCGACGACCTCCTGGTTTTCATTCAGCCGTATGGAGGGCATGCACACGATCTCGGAGATTATGGGTGAGCTGGAATTCCTATCTGGCCTCCAAATGAACAGAGAGAAGAGCAGGGTTTACTTAGTTCCTCTGCCCCCAAAAGGAGGAGCGTGCAGATGCCTTAGGAGTTGAGAGGAGTGATCTCCTGATGAAGTATCTAGGTGTCCCTCTTATAGTCAACTATGCAAGGGACCGGGACTTCCATAGTCTGGTGGAGTACGCCCAGCGGAGGGTCGAAGGTTGGCAAGCAGCTGGTCTATCCTTTGGGGGTCGCATTGAGCTGGTTAGATTGGTTATATCGGCTTTGGCTCAGTTCTAGCTACAATCTATTCTGATCCTTGTTGCCACCATTAAGAAAGTAGAGCGGATATGTGCAGACTTCATAGGAGGGGAGGTATGAATGCGATCTCCTGGGGCGAGCTTTGTCGCCA
>JANAVB010015515.1:0-107095 GCA_029216955.1 Iris pallida | reverse complement strand
ATTTTCGCTGTCCGCATGTTCCTGGATGTTTCTAAGTCTGCACGGATTATTTTTTCCCTATTCTTGTATCTGAGAGCTCTAGCGAGCACCCAAGATATAATTTCGTATCCTCGTGTCCTCCCCCGTTAGGGTGGCGCGTTAGTGTCGATGATGAGCGGTCCGACCCCGTTACGGGGATCGACTTTATTATATTGCGTGTAGGGATACGACGTTCGAGTCCTACTCGATTGTTTCTGTGAATATAGTATTTTTCCTTGATTGATTATTGTTGGGAACCATTCCTATGTGCTGTTAGCTTTTTCAATTGTGTTGTGGGATTTATTTCTCTAGCTGGGACATTATTCATATACTGTGGTTGGCTTTTGGTGGCTTATATTCTTTTGGGTTGGACTTTGTATGTGATGATATTGTGTTGTCTCCCCGGTTCGAGATCGACTGGTTGGGTGTGGATTTTGTACCGCCTATGTGGCTAGATCGTCCTAGTTACAGAGGAGGTGCTGCCCAAATTTTCGTAAAAGTATTTCAAAATAGTACTTTATATGTTTAAAAAAATTTATATATCAAAACCTATTTCTAAAACCCTGGTCTTTACAAACGGTTTATTAAATTGGTTTCCTGATTGGTTTTAAGTGTTGGTTTTATTGGTTTCCGTATCCCCGTTAGGCGACGACCGTATCGGTCGGATGAGCCTTGGCGAAACGCAAACTCCGGGACATTCCTGTACGTTGAGGCGTTAGCCAGCAACATGAGATTGCATGACCCAGTCTAAGACGCCCCATTTTCTATAAATTATATTTTATTTTAGAACTATTTACTGGCCTTTAGTATTTTGGGTGCAGGGCTTCGGCCTCTTGACTGGACTGCTTCACGGCATTCAGAGTTCGCTGGCAGCAGTGTTATTATTTTAATTAATTTTTGTTGTAAGGGCATAAGCCCAGTTTTCTATTTTATTTTCTGTGGCCCTGTAATTGTGTAGTGTAGATTTTTACTTTATTTTCTGGGTTTGTTGTTGGCGTAGCTAGGCGCATAATAAAAATTGGTTATTAATTATTTTGTATAAAATTAATAAAGATTTCTCACATTTAATTAAAATGGATAAATTATTAGTAAGTTAAACAAATCCATGTTTTTATCATTTAAAGAAATTTAGTTCTATATATATTATTAAAAATACAAAGTTTTGCCAATTAAATTGTAATAGCTATTTTCTCCAATAAATCAGTAATCGGTTTTTCCTATTAATTGATAACAAATGTAGTTACGACGTTAGACGAATTTCGATAGATTAATTTAATAACTTAAAACCTGACTAGGGTCTGTTTCTAGAAATTGTAACTAGCACAACTAGATATGGCTCATTATGGTTCTAAGTCAGGATTCTCAACTGTAGGGTTTCGAGGACATATTTGACTTCCTCCCCGGTACCGACATCCTGTTCCAGTCATCAAACAGAGGCAAATTACGGTTATGTTTTCTTGCATTTTACTTAGTAATTGTCATGTTGCATGCTTAAACCACATTGCTACACGGAACTCTCTCCTTGAGTTCGATTATTGATTGTGGGAGATATTGGGGGAGTAGTGTAGCGTTTATGACCAATACCCTCATATTGCATTATTGTGCGAGCTTACCCCTCTTACACACGGAGATAAGCCGTATCGTATCGCTAGGATACTATTGTATAACCCAAGCCGATCATAGACGTTACCTATTTAAATTATATTATTTCAAATACTGAATTGCTGAAAATTGCTGGAAAATATTGTTCAAAGTATTTCAACTGTTTAAAATTTCAACTTTCCATTATTATTTAGAATGTCGGATTATGTACTCGTACTTGCTCCTTTCCTGACTGGATCCCCCCCCAATAGGTGATGTTGATGATACTGAGCTATTGTACAATAGCTACTATGACCCGGTATTATATCCTGTGGTGTTGCCAGAGTCCCCCTTGGAGGATGCAGAACCAGAGGCCGATGAGCCGACCGTTTAGCTAGTTATTTTCCAGTTATCTAGTTTTATTGTGTTAGAGTTTATAGATTTTGAATTCAGTATTCTATTTCAGTACTTTTTTTCAGTTGTACTTCTCTTTGTTGAATATTAAAAGTTATAAAATTTCCGTATATTCATGTTGTGACAAATGTATGTTGTTGTTGAAGATTCTTGCAACTAGAAACAGCTTACTGTCGCCGTCTCATAACGGTGCAGGCTGGGCATGATCCGATTCGACCCAACAATTTGGGATCGGATCGTGACAAATATATATGGAGCAACCTGAAGGTTTTATTGCTAAAGGCCAAGAAAAGAAGGTTTGTAGATTAGTGAATCTCTTTATGGCCTAAAGCAAACCCCAAGCAATGGTACAACAAATTTGACAAAGTCATTATAGAATTTGGTTTTGTGCCAAATGAATATGACAAATGTTTGTATTCAAAAAATACAAATGGAAGTTGTGTTATCTTATGCTTGTATGTTAATGATATCCTTATTTTAGGATCTTCACTGGAATTGATAAATAACACTAAGATTTGATAAATTATTATGTTCGGATTCAGTCTGCACATATTCACGGACTAACTCTTAGGGCAGTGCTACGTGCGCGACTTTCCCGAAGGCCGGTAACAATTTACTATTTTATTTTTGTTGCAGATTTTAATCGAAGAATATTGAAGTAATTCCAAAAATCCAAGAGTTAGCTTTTATACAAAATACTTATTGATGCTACAAAATATTTGTACCAAAGTATTTACTTGCTAGCATAAAACTCTTTGCTAACCCATGAACTTGCTGACACAATATTGTTTGCTGCCACAAACGTTTTACATTTGCTTGCTGCCACAATCACTCCCATAATAGTTCCTGACTACTTTCTGCCAATCAACAAAGATTAATTGCTGCCAGAACCTTTACTTGCTACCATTACATTTAAATCATATATCAGCTTTTAACAAGAATCAATTCTATTGAATAAATTAATCTCTGTTAAGTTTTCCAATATATCAAAGTTGTGTATTCAGTATCATGTTGCTATTTCTTATTAGTTGGAAAATTGCTAGACTAATATTCATATACATCTATCATTATAATAGTACCAGCAATTGACCCAATATTGTAGTAGTACTTTCTGTTAAATCCTAGTTTCCTTTACTCAATATTTATTTTAAGCCAAAATAAACAATTTATTGATTTAGTAAATTCCTTTAATTTTAAAGTTCTAAAGTAGAGATTTGTTTGGGAATAAGCCGAAAGGGCCCTTCTGTCAACAAGGCAAAAATTCGTCTAAGCGACCGGTACTTAAGTGTTCCTAGTGAATCACCGCTTGCTGGGATTCGGCTCCTACAGCTAACCCAACCTTATCAAAACTTGAAAAACTAAAATTTTGAAGGTAGATTACTAAAATCATTTTAATTGTTAATTTTAGCTTAAAGCCACCTTATTGAGTAAATATAAATTTTACAGACTTCTAGAAATATGTCTGTCAAGGAAAAGACCTTTACTGCAAAGCCCGCTAAGTTCAATAACACCTACTTCAAGAGTTGGCAGAGCCAAATGAAATTTTGGCTTACCACTTTAGGCCTGATTTCTGGCATTGATGGGTCCACACCCATCTCAAATGATTCGATGAGACCGAGTCTGACGTAAGGGTATCCAAGTCCTCCTCTTCCTCTAAACCCAAGACCCCTAAAGAAATAGACTACCATTGCTTCCACAGAATCTTAAGCGCTATGTCTGAGTCATTCTACGACATTTTTTAAATATAAAAGCACTAAAGAACTCTGGGATGCTTTAGAAGATGAATATGGTTGTGATGATGCTGGAATTGATAGATTCAATTCCTCCTCATTCAACAGATATGTCATGGTAGATAACAAACCTATCAATGATCAAATTCATGAATTCCAAGAACACCTTAGGCATGTTCAATCCAAAGGTACATTCTTTTCTACTGAGCATAATAGGATGCTCGATAGACAAACTCCCTCCTTCTTGGTCCAATGTGGCAAAGGATCTTCTCTTTTTACAAGGAACAATTACATACCCTCAAGCTCTAAAGAGACTTAGAACAGAAGAAGAATATAGGTTGAAGGCCAAAGCTAGGTCTAATGCCACAACTAGGGTAAACCTTGTAGAAAGCCATGGCAAACCCAAGTCCAACAACCATCTCAAACCCAAGAAAAATTCCTTCAAAAGGAAGCAGAGTTTTCAACCAAATCACAAAAACCCTCATTTCTAAAATCCTCATCACCAAAATCCTCAACACCAGCAACCCAAAAAACCTAGAAACTTTGGTCAGACTCAAGATCAAAGAAGATTTTGTTTTGTATGTGGTAGAACCAACCATACGGCCATCAACTGCTTCCAAAGGAAGAAAGAACCTATCAAGACCTCCTTAAAAGGAAAAGGCAAGCCAGAGGCCAACACGATTCTGAATGGGTCTTCCAACTCCTTCAGGTCTGTAAGCTATCAATCTGTAGTAAATCTTTCTTTCTATTCTGATGATTGGTGGTTGGATTCTGGAGCTAATATTCACGTTTCATTTGATCGCTCATTTTTCAACCTATCAGGAATCAGGTGGAGGAGACGTGACTCTAGGAGATGGCTCAACGGCATAAATCGTAGGAAGAGGAAGAATAGATCTGAAGATGACATCAAAGAAATTCTATCTCTCCATGATGTGCTTCATGTGTCGTCGGTCAAAAAAAACCTTGTTAGTGGTTCTCTACTTGTAGCCTCAGGATACAAAATTGTAATGGAGGCCAATAAAGTAGTTTTTTTTTCTAAGAATGATCTTTTTGTGGGAAAAGGATTTGTAAAAGATGGACTCTTTGTTTGAAGTACTATGAATAAAAGTTCAAATCCTTCTTTTGTTGCAAATGTTGAATCATCAAATGTTTGGCATGGCAGATTAGGTCATGTGAATTTAGGATCTATTAAAAGGATGATGAACTTAGATCTTATCCCTAAGACTCATATAGATGATGAACATAAATGTGAGATTTGTGTTCAAGCCAAACACACAAGATTGCATTTCAAATCTGTCCATAGGGATTCTGAACTCCTAGAACTTATCCATAGTGACATTTGTGATTCCAATAGGATTTTGACCCGAGGCGGTAGGAAATACTTTGTCACTTTTATAGATGATCATTCAAAGTATTGTTACACCTACCTTCTTAAGACCAAAGAAGTTCTAGACAAATTCAAGGTTTATAAGTCTGAAGATGAGAACCAGTTAGATAGAAAGATTAAGATCCTTAGATCTGATCATGGTGGAGAGTATACCTCAAATGAAATGTCTAACTTTTGTGAAGAACATAGAATAATTCATGAGGTAACTGCTCCTTATTCACCACAGTCAAACGGAGTTGCTGAAAGGAAGAATCGCACTCTGTTAGACATGGTAAATGCCATGCTTCTTAGCTCAGGTGCTCCTGATAATCTTTGGGGAGAAGCCTTGTTGTCATCCTGTTATATCCTCAATAGGATACCCAGTAAGACTAATGATAAGACACCATATGATTTATGGAAATGTCGAACCCCTAAGATTAATTACCTCAAAGTTTGGGGAGTCTAGCTAAGGTAGGAATTCATGAACCCAAAAAGAGGAAGATAGGACCTAAGACTGTAGATGCTGTGTTCATAGGATATGTCCTAGATAGTAATGCCAATAGATTTCTTGTAACCCATTTGAAGTAAACGAAATCTCTAATAACACAATTATATAAGCTAGAGATGCAGTTTACTTTGAGAATATATTTTCTTTAAGGATAGAACTTCATCATCTTCCTCCAACCCTTCTCTTACTCCATCTTCTAGCTCTCATATTCAAATATCAAGTTCACAACCTGAATAAGTCATAGAACCTAAAAGGAGTAAACGAGAAAGGATTGAAAAAATTTAGGAGAAGGATTATTCACATTTTTGATAGAGGGTGATCCCTCAACTTATGAGGAAGCCATATCCACTCCTGATGCTCCTTTCTGGAAAGAAGCTATTAACAATAAGTATAACTCCATTATGGAGAACAATACTTGGTTTTTAGTAGACCTACCTTTAGGTAGTAAACCTATAGGTTGTAAGTGGATCTTTAAAAAAAAACTTAGATCCGATGGTACTATAAAGAAATATAAGGCTAGGCTAGTAGCCAAAAGATTTACCAGAAAAAAAGATTAGATTATTTTGATACCTACTCACCTGTAGCTAGAATCACTTCTATTAGAATCATTCTAGCCTTAGCTTCCATTCATGATATGCTGATCCGTCAAATGGATGTAAAGACAATATTTCTAAATGGAGATTTAGAGGAAGAAATATATATGGAGCAACCTGAAGGTTTTATTGCTAAAGGCCAAGAAAAGAAGGTTTGTAGATTAGTGAAATCTCTTTATGGCCTGAAGCAAGCCCCCAAGCAATGACACAACAAATTTGACAAAGTCATTATAGAATTTGGTTTTATGCCAAATGAATACGACAAATGTTTGTATTAAAAAATACAAATGGAAATTGTGTTATCTTATGTTTGTATGTTGATGATATCCTTATTTTAGGATCTTCGCTGAAATTGATAAATAACACTAAAATTATTTATTTAACCAGTTTGATATGAAAGACCTAGATGAAGCAAATCTGATCCTAGGAATGCAAGTGTCCAAATGCAAAGAGGGCTATACTCTATCCCTAGCACATTCAATTGAGAAAATGCTAAGGAAGTTTGAGTATTTTGACAAGAAACCTACCCTTACTCCTTATGATAGTAATGTTGTTCTCAAGAAGAATGAAAGATCACCTATAGAACAACATAGATATTCATAGATAATTGGATCCCTTATGTACATAACAAATAGGACCAGACCAGATATTGCATTTGCCATTGGGAGACTAAGTAGATATACTAGTAACCCAAATCAGTCACATTGGACTGCATTGGACAGAGTGTTTGATATCTTAAGGGTACTCTAGATTATAAACTTTGTTATACTAGACACCATGATATAGAAGAGAAGGTTACTCCGACAAAAATTGGGTAACTGATTCACATGATGTAAAATCCACTACTGGATATATTTTACCCTAGCAGGAGCTACAATTTTCTGGAGATCATGCAAACAGACTATATTGCCAGAACTACTATGGACTCTGAGATGATAGCTTTAGACATACTTGTACAGAAGCGAATGGCTTAGAAATCTTATTATGCATATACCTGTTTATGTTCATTATGTTCCTGCAATTTCTATAAATTAGATAATAAATCTATTATAGAACTACTAAAGCATGATTCTGTGAATGCTAAGATGAACATGCACCTGCAGCTGCGCTTCAAGTCAATAAAGAGCTATTGGGCAAATATGTGGTTCTTGACTATATAAAAAGTCAGAAAAGAACCTTGCAGACCACTTGACGAAGGGTCTGTCTAGGACATTGATCCTAGAATTATCGAGGGGGATGGGGTTAAGCCCATAGTATATTCACCAGCAGTGGCAATCCAACCGAGTCTGCCCAGAGATCCCAAGAAGCCGGTTCAATAGGTAGGAACAAGCTGGACTAGGTAACTATTATGGAATACTGACCTTGAGATTAAATTCTCTTTAAAATAAAAGCTCAGGAGGCTGTACATATGTACATTGATACCCCATCTCTATGGTGACAATGTTCCTTGCGTGATATGGATATGGTGAGTTTAAACTCTTAATAAGTCCAAGCATGATATGCAGGGTTGATTCCTATCACCAACCCTTGAGGACTTACCTATATGAGAGGTCATGAGGGCCACGACTATAGGACAGGGCGATCCTAGAAACTCTCATGTCATGAATATATATAAAAGTGCGTATGGCCATTCAAATGCCACCCGATAGACCCAAGTACCTCTAGCGTACTATGTGTACTATTTTCTGAGTCTGGTTCAAGAAGACTGATTCAAGGTAGTCCATCAAGCTCTTCTTCAGACAAAGATAATAGTCACTACTTGAGATTCAATGCTGTAGTCCATCTCATTTATGCATAGTACAACTGCCCAAAATTCTCTTATTCCTTCCTTTATTTTTCTTCCTTCATTTTTTTGAAACTTGACCTTTGGGGGGGGGGATTGTGGCAGCATTTGCTTCCTATGTGCAAAAGCTCAAGTTTTTAGTCCCACATCGGTCAGATGTGTGGACACTTGAGTGTATATATTGTTTCATCTCTACTTGCTTCATGTGTGAGAGCTCCATGGGCCACACGCACGCGCCGTCGCCGCCGCCCGGCCCGGCTCGGCTCGATTTAGTTCGGCGCACGTAACGGGTGCGGGTACGTGCCCACATCTGCGGGCGTGAATGCCGATTCAATTTTCTCTTTGGATTCGGACCGAGAACATAAAAAACTTTTTGCTCCGCATTGACTTTACCGAATGTTACTATTCATTTATTTTGTAATGTTTAACACTTGAATTCTGTAGATACATTGTATCACGTTTTTGCATTTGTCATTAATTTGTAAATTTTATTGTCTATTATTTCTAACCATTACAAAGGTCCAATATCAGCCTAAAATGAGGTTCTTCTCATTCCTTCCTCTACACAGAAAAATCCCGACAGAAACTCCTTCAAAAAAATCTTGTACTCTCCGAAACACTTCGTTCTCCTTTTTCCGCTCTGGGCAGAGCTAAGTCGGTGGTCACTCTCTCTTCGTCGTGTGCGGCAAGGAGATTCCGGTGGAGCGGAGATTTTACCACTAGGGGCGTTCGGATTCAGTCTGCACATAGACCCGGACTAACTCTTAGGGCAGTGCTACGTGCGCGATTTCTCCGGAGGCCGGTAACAATTTACTATTTTATTTTTGTTGCAGATTTTTAATCGAAGAATATTGAAATAATTCCAACAATATCGACGCTGTACCACAAACTGTAAAAAAATAAACTTTTTGCAATAATAAGCATACTAGTGGCTATTTTTGTGCACTATGGGTATTCAAGATCATTTTGAGCCGTTGGATCTACTTTGAACGGTCAAGATTACATGATGGGTATATTATAGCCTAATTTAGGGTTTCTTAGTCCTATTCATAGAGGCTAAGGAGGATGTTCTTGATAGATTTCTCATTGAGAAAATTCAAGGATAGAATCCACTGAATTCTATAGGAGATATGTGCTCACTCATAGGTTCTTACTTCTCAAGATAGGAGTTTTTGTTCGAAGTGTCGTCGCCATCATCAGGGAAATCGTCACTGTTTGACGGTGGACAATAATTACTAGGTACAGAGTTCCAATTAGGGTTGGGGATTTCATATGGTCTCGTTGTATTTTTTTTCTTCTTATTGGGATTTTTAAGGGATTGGTTCTTAGGAAAAAGGAACTGATAATACATTGTATCAATCTTATTGTTAATAGATATTGAATTTGTCCATGTGACTAAGTCACCACATATACTCGTTTGATCTATCTTGGTTCTTGTTACGACTCACTTCCAAATAATTTGGTACGAGAGCGTGTTCAAGCCCAACCTATACCTCAGTGTTGGCGGTAGTACGTTGTCTATGCCTCATTTACGATATACATTTGCTATTTTAAACATCAAAATGTCATCTTTTGCTCATTCACAATAAGTATAGAAATACGAAGGAACAAGACATAATTTTTAAAAAAATAAGTTTAAGATCCCTCAATACAATGGAGTCCAAATACGGGGACAAATTCGCTAAATAAATAATAGAAGCTACTAATTAACTAACATTCTAACTCATGAGTCAATCCAAAGCATCCATATCTCCACCACAAGGTCTATAGTATAAGGTAGCAAATTACTTAAATTGTCAACATATCTAGTCAGGATTAGAGTAAAATAAACATGAAGAAAGCATGTTAAACACTAATACCATCATATGACTCTAGAAGGATAAGTAGTACAAGTGATGACAAGTATGTATGGCAATGAATGATAGTAGCATGATGAGAATATCATGAATCTACTAGAAAAGCAAGAAATAATTAAGAACTACATGTCATGTGTCATTTAAAACACATTGTTCAGTATATAGACTACAAGGGCCTAATCCGACATGTCGGTGCATGATCACATCATACGACTATTATATGAGTATGACGGACTAATAGGTGTACGAGTAGCAGTCCATAACCTAGCAGTGAGTGCAGTCCTCCATCCTAGTTACGATACAGTTCTAATAAATCAGTCATGCAAATAAATGAGTAACGAGTAAACGAGTAATAGTCATGCACATTAATTGAATATAAAGAACTCTACAGTAACTCTTTGTGTACAAATGTCAAGATCAACAATATGATATGGACATAGAAAACCATATGGTAAATAGGGATACCAATGGCAATAGGAAACAAGCATGTTAGTATAAATGCTAGGTACGATCGTTCATGTAAAGTTGCTTGAACCGTCCACATGATTTGAATAACTAACAAGCTAGTAGTGGTCGTACGTCACTCTCCTTACTGTACCCGTACTAAACATCATACAAATAAAGCAACAATCTAATACATAACTTAAGGTTGATCTACCTAGTAAATTCTAAGGTTTAAACCCATTTTCGGAATTCCTAAGTTACTTTTCGGCTTTCAAAAACTCCTAGTAAATACCAAATAATTCTCAAAAATTCTTGGAAACTAGATTTAAGTTGTTACACATCACCGTAGTATACAATAATTTTCTCAAAAAGAATTCCTATGATTTATAAGTCTTTTCATTTTCTTAATAATTAATTCGTTAAATGGGAAACCATGGAAAAGAAGAATGATTTTTTTCCAAACCTCTGGTCCCGATGAGGCTTAAGTTTTGGTTCGTACTAGTTAGCAGTTAACATACCTATTATAGAGCTCACAAAATTTCATGCAAAATAATATAACATTATGAGCTACGACACTTACAATGTACCTATTTTATGGAATAATCTAACCTGTAAAGTCTGTCTTAGGAAAACCATAAAAAATCTACAAATGTTATTTTTGCATGCCACTTTCATATTCTGATAGTCCTACATGTTTAACTTCTGTACAAAATTGGTTTGAACGAAAAATACTTGGCATCTAGGTGTTATGGTTGAAAAACTGAATTTGTGTACTACTGTGAACACATTTTATTAGAAAAAAAAATGTTTAAGGGGTCAAATGATTGTTAAATCAAACTTAAGAATATGTTCTAGAAAGGTAACATAGAACATACATGTACATTCTCAGCTTAAAATTTTCTAGTTTGTTCCCTCAAACTCGCTAGGAGAGTTAATTTTCCCTAAGCAATTTTGCTGGAAATCTCCTCCTCATTTTTCCAAAACAAAAACTAAACCCTAAAATTTCTTTTACAAATCCTATATAAAAATGGACGATCCAGATTAATCTAGCCATCCATCCAAAGGTACAGGTCGGCGAGTGTGAAGCTGGGTGCGACACTGACGGCTGGGCCCGCACCAGCTGCTACTGTGAGTGACAATCTCGTTGTTCCGGTTGGGGGTCACAATCGAGGGTCTCGGTTGGGCACGGTTGGGGAGCCCAACTAGCGTGTGGGCCCCCATTGCTATTGTTGTAACCGACATGTGGGTCTATCCGCTGAGTGCACAAAAAAACCAGGGTAAACTATCTTCTTTTAATATTTTAATAATCTATTAATTAAATAGGTTTTTAGTTAAATAAATCAAAATAAATACATAATTAATTTCTAAGAGTATACAATTTTGAGGGAAACTCTAATTTAGTTTAACAAGACTATAATAAAATTTTGAGGGTAAAAATAATTACCTATGTTCCTAATAATATTTATAGTGTCTAATATTTAGTTATTGGATTTTGGTCTTAAATGATTCTTAAATATTTTTCAGAAAATTTCTAAAATTACAAATCACTTTCTAAGCTATTATGCAGTATTTCTACTATGTCTAATCTCGTTGTAACCCTTGTTTACCCAAGTCATGATTTTAAAACCCCGATTTGCTAATTTGGGTATTTTCACTAGCAAAATAATATAGCTCTTGCATAGTAGGTTATTGGTTTGTTATCTTTTATGATAGAATTTTAGTGGTCGATGCCTAGTATTCACTTTGCACATCTTTGTATTTTTTTCCTTTCAAAATGGTTTTAGAGCTCTTGATTCAAGAGGACGAAGGTTAGGCTATGAACACGAAAAAGATCAACTCGTGTATGTTTAAACTCACAGGGGAAACTAGACGAACTGGAAGGCAAGGATGAAAGATCTACTCTTGTACAATAATTTGCATGGTTTGTTCGAGGGCGACAATGCCAAGCCAGCAAGCAAGTATGTTGATGACTAGAACATGAACAATCGGAAGAATGTTGGATTCATTCACCAACAATTTGATGACACAGTATTTCATCATATTTATGGAAAGTTCTACAAAAGCCTTATGGAAAAAGCTACATTCACTATGAACAAAAGACAATTAGGAATAAGACATTTTTATCCACCATCTTGTCAACTTGAAGTACATGGAGGGTGCTTCAGTGGCATAACATTTGAACGAGTTTCAGAACATCATCAGTCATTTTTCAACGATAAAGATGATGATTGAGAATGAGCTTCAGTCCCTACTACTTTTAATTTATCTGCCGAAAAATTGGAAGACATTAGTGGGATCAGTGAGTAGGTCCATACTAGATGGAGTTGTTACGATGCAATTTGTTAAAAGTAGACTGTTGAATGAGAAGACTGACACAAGAACAAGAATCATCACATCCTCTCTTTTTGTATTCAGATTGGCAATAGATGATCTTTTAGGGCTTAACCTTTAAAAGTCATTATTGGATCCTAGGTTTCTAGACCTATGATAAAAGATTGCTACTTTTGACATATGTGCATAAGGTGCTTGTCTTTCTTTTCTTTGGGATCTCTATGAGAGGGAGAGGAGTCTTCCCTGGTTGCTTCCAACATTAAGGGAAAGTTTGAGTAACAACTGAGAACATAAGAAAGCTACTGGATATTGTGAAGGTGATTCGCAAGGATGACTGCTATCACTATGGCTAAAGGGGCAATTATAAGTGGGACTACAAGAAGCTCAAAGATGAGAGGGACAAATGTAAGGTGGTTGATCAAGAGGATATCACAATAGGAGATCTCATCATCTCAGAGGTCAAGTGGTGGAATCATGTAGCACGCATTATGACCACGACTGGGTCTTGGACATGGGGGTGTCTCACCATGCCACTCCAGGAAGGAGGACCTTTGCGATGTACCAAAGCGATATATTCAGACGTGCACTACTAAAATAAGTCATATTGGCGACGGATTTAGCGACGTTGTTTTTTAAACGTCGCTATTTTTATTACATTTAGCGACGACAGAATAGAACGTCACTATCAGCGACGTTCAGCGTCATTTAGCGACAAGTTTATTACTGAAAGCAAGCGTCGTGCTAATGTCGCGATTTCGTCAAAAAACGTCGTTGTTTTCTTTGATACTGCGACGTTTAGCGACTCATGTAGTTAAATGTCGCCAGTTTATTAATGTACGGTGACGTTTAGCGACGCCAGACAAGACGTCGCTAATGTGTTTCATATAGGATTTGTAGTGGCCGATCGATTTTTCAATTTTTTCCAAAATTATTACCGCGCGCTCTCCCCAAAATTTTCCTCTCCTCTCCGGCGACCCTCTCTCCTCTCCGGTGAACCCCTCCCCGATGCGCCTCTCCACTCCGGCGCCCCCTTTCGTCTCCTTCCCCGACGCCCCTCTCCACTCCTGCACTGGCGCCCCTCTGTCCCGACGACTCCCCTCGCTCAGGTAATGCCTAACCCTAATCCTATCTTCCTCAATCTGCCATGACACAAACACGGACACAGACACAGACATTCATGCACTGAGACAAAGACATGGACACACAGACACAGACATACGCACCCTAACATGCAGACATGAAAGTATATAACATGACACATAGATGTTGGCCCATTCCATGGTCACACCCGATTTTAATAATCGACACTAACTTAAGTCAATGCACAAAATATACGAACTGCTGCTAATCATTTCATTTCGAGTAAAATCAATATTAAAAAGCGTACTACTACATCAGCAAGCATGCGATTCATTCTGAAGCTCATTCTCATTGGAATCAGTCCAAGCCATTTTACAATTTATTATATATTTTATCTTTATTGAGTCTAGGATATAAATTATAAGATCGACTGGATACTACTGGCTTAGGTTAATCACAGTCCACTCTCCTATACAGCCTACCCATCCAAAGTCTACTTACCAAAAATATTATTCACCTTCTGTAACAAAATTTGACAAATATTTTACATTTTTACTGAGACATAACTCAAGCCGAGTTTGGTCCGACTTCGGTCCGAACTCTGACCGAGTTCGGTCAGTTTGAATTTAAATATTTGTTGCTTCTAAATCTGCATGCAACGTTCATTTGCGAAATCTTTGCATCAGAACTTGCCCAAATTTTGTCCGAATTCGGTCCACGAAAACACCTATAAATAGAAGAGAAATTCTATTCCAAATACTCAATCAATTTTCATCTTCTCTCTTTCTTCAATAAGTGTTTTCATTTGATCAAAAGCTTTCATATTTCACTACACATCTCTTAGCCAAAAGCCAGTAATATCTATTTGATTAGAGTCTTTTGGTTCTCAAGAGTTGTAAAGAGGTTGTTCAAAGTTCAGAAACTATCTCTGTTGTGGAGCCGGTCGTGCGCTCGTCACCAAGCACGGTGTTGTGAAGTCAGTCGTGCACTTGTCACTAAGCAGGGTGTTGTAAGGACTGCAAGCTCTCAATTAGCTTGTGCCTTAGTAGATTAACATCGAGCAAGAGTACTCGAGACTGGATTAGTCCTTTCAGAGGGATACCAGTATACATCACTGTGTCACTGAGTTTGATCTCTCTATCTCTTGCTATATTTATTTACTGTCTCTTTATTCACTGCCAAAGTTATCTATTTTTAATTTTAAATTGGATTATTTTCTGCTGCACTCGCACTCACTATATTCACCCCCCTCTAGAGGTGCTCAACGGTCCTACAATTTGTATCAGAGCGGATTATATTCTAATATAACAAACCTCAGAGAGTATATATGGCATCGTGAAATCAATATTCAACGGTAAAGGGTGTAGAAGCAAAAATTTTAGCAAATAGAGCCTTATGCGCCCAAGCCAAAATAGGACATATGTGCCCAAGTGAAGCTCCTATGTGCAAGTCACCCTGTGAAGCTCTTATGCGCCCATCATCCTGTAAAGCTCTATGCGCCAAGCCTGTGAAGCTCTATGCGCCTAAGCCACCCCTGCAAAGGAGGGCGCATAGCCTGAAACAGGGCTATGTGCCCAAGCCTGATTCGGTCAAAGCCATGATCAAAACGTGCACCGAAGTGCACGGCCACGTCAGTCTCCACGAGCAGTCGTGCACCGAAGCATACTGCCACGTCAACACCACGACCAATCCACGATCTCGTAGCCTGCATGTACCTACACCCTATGCGCCCAAGGCAGGACTATGCGCCCACAAAAACCAGTATGTTTTCCTCATGTGGGTGCATAACATCATTCCAGCTCAAGAACGACTATAAAAAGGGGCCTCATCCCTCTTCAAAACACAGAACGGAGACATTTTCAAGAGCCAAATTGCTGCACTTCTTGCCAGTGAGCCGAGAGTTAACAATTTTCTTAGGTTTTCTCCCACTTTTGTAATCGGAGTGTCAACGGAGTAAAGGAGCAACTGCCGCTCGATCTTCATCGTCCCATTCTCCAGAATTCTTTTTTGTACTCGGGGATCCTCAACGCAGGATCTCTCAAGCGTACTCGATTTATGGTGCCTTGTGCCAATAAAGAAAAGACAATGTTTTCTTCTTCTTTTGTGTGTGTTCCACAAAAATAGCGACTCTGCTGGGGACTACCTTTTCCTCTGACGAGAAGGTGGTGACGCAATCCGATACGACAAAGTGGGGAGCACTCAGAAGATGCTGATCGTAAAGTTCGATCAACAGGCGTTCGAAGAGATGCTCTCGAGGGATGGCTCTACTCCCTCAAAATCAGCGAAGCCAAACAAGTCTCGCAAGATTTGGCTTCCGAAGGCTCGCTGTGCATGTCCTGCTAGTGTCATAGCAGATATACAACTGGAGGACTCTGTCACATGAGCGCATGACTCTGCCACAGAAGCTCCCCAAATGGAGAAGGCTCACACCGTTCTGGGCTCTACTAGCCCAGTGACTTCCTGCACAACCAACAGAGTGTTCGACGCTCGAGACTTGGCAAAGAAAGCACTACGATGCCAAGAATCAGGGTGTTCGACACTCTGGGCGAACCCAGCGAGGCTCACAAATGAAGGAAGCAAAACTGGAAGAAAACAGCGCTGCTCCACCAAGCATGCGCCCAAAGCCATGCGCCCAAGGGATGTTTGGGCGCATAACCCAACCAGAATGCTTCTGTCTTCAACAGACTGGACATCCAGGGTCATGCGCCCAAGGCTATGCACCCAGGCTCACTGGATCCATACTATGTGCCCACGTCAAGGAGGCTCAGACATGCTGTCAAGAAGCATGCGCCCAAGGCCAGTCTCCAAGGCCTCTGTGCCCACAACAAAAAGATAGGCCCCAACGCGTATAGCACGGGGCTGTCTTCAAGAACATACAGAACTTAGATGTGGGGGTTGCCCCTGCACGAACTAAGTCTGGATGTGCCAACTCTCCTTACGAACCCGTATACAAAGCTCGGCGATGCATGCAGCATGGGTTGTAAGGCAAAACTCCCTTCCGTTGATTGTGCGACATGATAAATCATAATCATAAAGCGAGGGAGGACATAACAATTCACAGTGTACATCCATGCACCAGTATTGTTATCAACTGTTGCTGCTCCAAAGCAACAAGAGTGCCTCAGAGAAAGTCTGTGTTTCGACGGTTGCATTTCTCTGACGATAAAAAGCCACTGTGTGTTTCATCCAACATGGCTTCATGGGGTCCCCCTTACGGAAGCCCTAATCAAAGACGGTGGACCACGAACACAACTTTCTCTCTCAGTTCTGCGAGAAGAAGAAGAAGAAGTCTACCAACAGATGGCCAGCAGGCTGTCACATCTGAAGGAGTCTATATGGGTACTCGGTCAAAGGCAAGATTCCGTATGGACGACGAAGACTCCCAAGCTGGGGGTAGTATTCCCTCAGGGTCTGAAGCGGATGACCTTCACACTGGGGGTAGCCTTCCAGAGGACGACGATCCCTCCGAATCTGATGGCGATTATCTACCTCCTCTACCTGAAGATAAAGGACTTGTCCACTCGGAGACAGACAGTATCAACACCAGTTGTACTGTTTCCTCTGTTCATCCTCGCATGTTATCTACATACATGGCGGACGGAGAAAGACCTGAAAAAGCCAGTGATCAGACCAGCAAACGGTTAGAGGGTCTTGAAACAGCATTCGCCAAAGATCACTGATATGCTTGCCAGTATCATGGTGGTTCAAGCTGCTAGGGCTGTTCCTCTACCTCAACAAAATGTCTCGGCTCACGCTAGTCCGGCTCATAGCAACAACCCTCCTTCACTATAAAAGGAGTATCATTCCGTTGTGCCTCCTCTGAATCTTGTAAATGCTGGGGGTGGTCCTTCACCAACGATGCCTGACAACCGTTCAACAGTCGTTTCCCAACACCTGCTCAATCAACAGGATGCAATTGATTTTCTGGTCGCCCGTCTCGATACCATCTCATACAAAGACGAGCTTCAGAAGATGGGGATATCTCAACCGTATCCTCCTGAGTGGAAGAATGCTACTTGCCCTCCTAACTACAAGCCGCTGACGCTGAATTCATTTGACGGGTTGACTTCTTCTCGTCAACACATGACATACTTCAACACGCAGACTCTACACTTGCCCAGAGACGATCCGTTCCTGTCAAAGCTGTTTATTAGCACCTTACAGGGGGTAGCTTTCGAATGGTTCTGCAGTCTGCCTGACGGATGTATCAATTCATTTAAAGACTTGGAGAGGTTGTTCCTCAACAGGTTTTACGAGAGTGGTATGCATGTAAGTATGTCCACCCTCATCGAGACCAAGCAAAGGAGGACTGAGTCTGTCATCGCCTTCATCGAACGCTTCAGGCGGCTGGCATTGAAGATGCCCTTCGGCATACCAGACTCAGAACTTATGGATACTTGTCGACATAACTTCCTTCCTATGGTAAAGTTTTGTCTGGGTATACATAAGTATGATACATGGCCCGCTTTTATTGGGGCCGCTGATGCTGCTAAAATGACGTTCCTAACTTGGAACTACTGGGGTTGAAAACACCCAAATCCAAAGACAAGGGCAAGCATCCTCAAACTATCCCAGTTCGTAGGGGTAAAGGGAAAGAAGTCCTGAAGGTCGACACATCCAAAGGAGCTTCCAATTCTTAGGGCGCCTCCGACAAGCCCAAGGAGACCTTCTCCTTTGACGAAGACGATGTCATTACTATCTTTCATACATTGACGAAGGGTAATAAGCTGGCATTGCCTCCACCACGACGTCCTGCAGAGGCGAACCAGCTCAACGATCCCAAGTACTGTCTCTATCATCAGTACGTGCATCATTCCACCAAGGACTGCATCGTCCTGAAAAAGAAAATACAACAGCTTATCGACAGCCAAGTGATCAACCTCGAAGCTGAAGACAAGGTTGTATCTTCTAACATGATCTCTCTTCAGTTTGGTAACTTTCCTCCCACAGAAGTCCTAGACAGTGTGGTCCTGATTCCTAAGGCAATAATGGAAGTTGTCAACCTACCGCCAGCTTGTAACTCAACCTTGGTGCCACTCACGACTGAACGTGGTGAGATCATATGGGTCCATCCGGACCTTGTGTAAGAAGTGACGCATGGGGTAGTTGTCACACCCCAGAACCAGAATACTGGAGAGCGGGGGCAGACATAGCCAGCTACGTATATAGAAGTGCAACCCACCTCGCTATACGGTCACGGCTGTCTAGGATATATGAGGGTTTATCTACAAGCCAGCAGTCTCTTAAGGTCATGAACAGCCTATTGTCTCAATCACAAGCAAGTAAGTAAAAGTTACAAGATGTATGATCATTAAATATACAATAGTAAGGCATCCCAAATATTACATATTCAGCTGATCATGAAGCTAGTCATTACAAAATGTCAGGACTAGCAAGAGTTTAGTCATACATAATCAATCCTAGGATCCGTCAATCATGTTACAGCCCGTAGGCAGACAGTAAGTAAAGAGCAATCGAGCTAACAGGTGCTCGTCGGCTAAACGCCTTAAAAGAATATTTTTATAATAAAGTGGGAGATCAAAAATAAACCCACTCGTTGCCAGGGTTTCGTCTAGTGGCCACCATCTGGCTGGAAAGTCGGTAGATCCTCTGGAGCTGCTCCAAAATCTGGCCATACAAAACCAGCTGGGTCAGACCCCAGAAAGAGCAAGTGTCACAAAGGAAGCTTCACTTAGGAACTAAAACCAGCAATCAGCACAAGAGTATAAATAAAAGTAAGAACTGGAAATAAGAAAAATACACCAGGATGATATACGACGAGATGACCATGGAACTATTCAGATAACCAGGTTACAACCCGTAAACCAAACAAGGACCGGGGTTGTAACCTTTCGTCTGAACAGAACTTGGAATTCTTACAATTTATCAGTAAAATAAATGCCAGCATTCTGGTCATGCAGTAATCTGGAACAGAATCAGGACAAGACTAGACTGGTTAGACTCCATCCAATCATTTCACGGCCAAGCAAGAACTACGGCTTGATACTTTAACTAACTAGGGTTGTCACAAGCCTAATTACTAACAAGATGCAGTGAGAATCTTCCACAGCTAAAAGCCCTGCAGTCCATCCAGGTTACCCGGGTTAAAAGAATTAGAGTTGAATTCAGGTGGGTACGTCATCCAGAAAACGAATGTACCCTTAGGTAGCTTGAAGGGTGCAACACATGACAGTATGCTGGAAATATGCCCTACTCGACGGCAGGCTACAGATCCCAAGGCGTGCCCAGGTAACGGGATTTCCTGTAGCTGGAAGATCTCTTTATGACTAGTGTATTAATCTAGTTATTAGTCTTAGCCCATTTCAATGGGTACTCCTGACCGTGGTACTCAGGAGTCCCCTCCTAGACATGATGCAAGACAGGACTGGATTATTTGTACAAGCACAATCGCCCACGGTGTCCAGGATTAATTATACAGGTCATGTCATGTCAGGTAGCCGTCGCAACAGTCGTTCAAGATAATTATGTCAGGTGTACTTGTCAGGAGTGCGCCACGACGGGCCACTATCAGGTCATGTCAGGTTTACTTGTCAAGAGTGCACCACTACGGGTCACTATCGTGTTATGCTCAGGTATCATTAAACATATTAAATAAATCTATGATTTTCAAGTTCATGACAAAAGGCGTAAGGATATAAAATAGACGTAAAATATCTAATAAAATATCAATATACAGAGCTATAGGAGAGCCATGCGGCTAAGGCACATACGGCCAGGATGGATCTCATGCGGCCGGGGAAAGATTCATGCAGGTCGGGGGAACTAAGGACCCATGCGGCTAAGACAAGGGGGCGCATGCGGCTGGAAGGGAGCAAGGGCGCATGCGGCCAAGGGGACGAGGGCGCATGCGGCTGAGGATGTACATGGCCCCATGCGGCTGAGATCAATCGAATCCATACAGCACAGGGTTCAGAACCCATGCGGCTGGAATCAATTGGATCCATGCGGCCCGATTAATTGAGTCCACGCGGCTCAGTCAATCGAGTCCATACGGCTCAATCAATCGAGTCCATGCGGCTCAATCAATCGAGTCCATGCAGCTCAATCAATCGAGCCTCATGCGGCTGGGTCAAGGTGATTGCTTATGCGGCTGACGGGGGGGGGGAGTTCATGCGGCTCAAGGAGTTCAGAACTTATGCGACTGGGAATTGAGCGAGTTATGCGGCTAAGTGAGTTCGACTCTCATGCGGCTCAAGAACTTCCAGTCATGCGGCTGAATAGAACACTTGTCGTATGAATATTCATGCGGTCAAGTCAAGCACTGTTCATCTTCTCCAAAATTTCAGAGAAGAAGAACACCATGAGAGCCAAGTCCTCAAGCTCCATAACTCCATCATCCGGAGCCTAAATCCGTACTTCCATAGGTCAAAATAGGGTAGAACGAGATTCTCTACAACATGGAACCATCAAAACTCAGAAATAACAAGATTAAGTAGATCAAAACCTAAGAAATTCGAAAATAAGTAATTATAGATCTACAAGAATCTAGCCATGGAAAGTAAAAATGCCAAGTTCTAAAGTTAGTCAAAATGCTGTAAGGAAGAGAATGAAGCAATAAAATTAGAGTTCCTCCATGAAGCAAGTTGCACTTGCCTAGATCTCTCTCTCCTCTCTCTGGTAGGTAAGGAAGTAAATGAGGAAGAAGAAGATGATAAATGAAGAGGGAGAATGAAGAGGGCTAATAAATACAAATGGTGGTGGTAGGTAGGGGTTCACCTTGGGTTCATCATGAACCCAATCAAAACTAAGCCAAGCCGAACCAACCAACCCGAACCAGGAATAAACCAAGCCAAGAAGGAAATTAAGCAAGGAAATCATGTAATACAAGAATAAATACGTACACGTATCCCAGAAATACGTAATACGAACCACATACATTACAGTAGTACCTCCCAAAGCAAAAAGGGGCAAGAAATACAAGTCATGCCATATGGTATCCTCTCCTATCTACGAGGTTCTATCTAGCGAGAGGCGATCGGAGAAGACTTATCTTCGGACATACGACCCCGCATAAGAAGAACCAGTACCTTCTCAACCTCCTGTTGCCCCCACAAGCTCATAAGCCGGCCCGTCTAAGCCTCCAACTACGGACAAAGCCAAGCAGAAGGAGACGCAGTTTGACAAATCTCTGAAGGTGCCAGCTCCCGAAGGCATGGATCGGCCCTACAACTTTGACATACTGGTACAGCTAGCCAATACACCTGCCAGGTTGTCTCTGTTCGATCTATTGTGACTCTCCAAAGAAATGCGGAAGGCCTTAAGTGAGGCATTACTACATACCGACTCTTATCTCGCTGAAATCAAAGCCCCCGCTGAAGATCCTGTCTCCTGTCCCCACTGCCACAGTACTATGGAAGTGGTGCCCAACATCACATTTTCACAGGAAGACATGCTACTCAAAAATAATTGTCATGATAGACCCCTATACTATACAGGGTATATCGGAGCAATCAAGGTGGACCGTATGCACATCGATCCAGGATCCTCCCTCAGCATCATTCCTAGAAGTTTGCTTCAAATTCTAGGAATCCCTCTGCACAAGCTATCTGCAACCAACACAACTATCATGGCTTTCAATACTGGTCGAAGCCACCCGCTGGGCAAGATCTGTCTCAAGTGCCAGATCGGTGATCTTCGAACGGCGATTTCTTGCTATATGATCGATGCTAATGTATCCTACAACGTCTTGTTGGGGCGTCCATGGATACACAAAAACATGATCATTTCTTCCACACTTCACCAGTGCTTGAAATACGTCAACAGTGACGGTGTCGTAAAGACGGAGTTTGACGATGTCGATCCTTTTAAAGGCATCGAAGCCTACTACGGAGATTCGATACTTTACCAATCTCAGTCCTCCAAGGATAACGACAACGAAGTTGACAATGAAGCTGAAGTAAGTTCATCCTCCAATGATGGTCCCCTAATCATCTGAGTCAAATGACGTACTACTCCAAAAAGTACTCCGAAGCCTCTCACAATCTGGGTAAAAAAGAAGAACCCTGACAAGGTCAAACCATTGACCATCACTCTCAGCAAGACACCCCAGGAAGAACCTACTGATACCCGTCCTCCCAATCCTAAAGAATTACCCTACGTGGTGAACTCGGCCAAGACTGTGGCTCCTCTTCCAGATGATGATCCTCTCAATGAGTATATCAATACTCATAATAATGTACCTTCAGCGGATGATGTTATCCATGAAGAAGAACTTGCGTATTTCCTTAGTAAAGGTTTATCTTTGAATTACTCCGATGTCTATCAATCTGTAAACCACTATATAGATACGATATACGCTCTAGAGCACAACATAGGACCACACCTCTGCATGCCGGTCACGATGCCTCACCTGCGAGAAAAAGTTTACCCAGAAGATATCCTCTACTTCATCGTTCCATCCAGAAAGAAGGATGAAGAACTAATCATCTTCGGTCGTATAATTGGCGAGAGAAACTCTACTTCTCCCAAGCACAACACAGAAGCTGACTATGACTCTGGGAAAATACAACTTTTTCGGTATAGTTGGCAGGCCAAGAATATCATCCAGAACATGGGATATGACATCAAGAGCAACCAGGGGCTAAATTACGACCGAGGACGACGGTTGCCAATACGACACTTTGCTCCTCCCGGCAAACCCGAGAACTACTATCAACGAAGCGGCGTTGGTTTGGGTTATGTCACTCCTCCAATAAATCCTGAAAGATCAGATGATGAAGCAGATCGTTGTTTTCATTCTTCTGATTCCTCCCTCTGGGACGCAGACTCCAACACTGGGGACATGTTCAAGACAACTCTGTCCGTCAACATGGTTTCCGTTGACCAAATTGCAGACGATGTCCAATCAATCGAGCTTGAGCAATGGGCTCAAAAGATAGATACTAAGTGGGAGCTGTACTTCGAACAACGTGAACCACCTACCGAAGACGAAGTCATCCAAGTCAATTTAGGAGATGAATCATCTTTCAAACCAATCTTCATCAGCAAAAGTCTATCTGGCGATGAACGCCAATCTCTTATACAACTTATAAGAGAATACATCGACGTCTTCGCATGGAGCTATGAAGACATGCCAGGCTTGGACCCTAAAGTTTCCATGTACCGCCTGAATATTTTGTCTAAAGCTAAGCCAGTGAAGCAGCAACAACGACGATTCCGACCAGATGTCATAGAGGCCATCGAGAATGAAGTCAAGAAGCTCATTGCCAGTGGATTCATTCGTGAAGAACAACACCCAGACTGGGTTGCCAACATCATTCCAGTCATGAAAAAGAATGGCAAAGTTCGAGTCTATATCGATTACCATGATTTGAACTCTGCATGCCCGAAGGATGAGTTTCCTCTACCGATCACCGACGTAATGATCGACAATACTTGCGACTTTGAGCGGATGTCCTTTATGGATGGGTTCTCAGGCTACAACCAGATCAAGATGTTCTCCAACGACAAGAAGCACACATCTTTTTAAACATCGTTGGAGGTATACTGCTATACGGTGATGCCCTTCGGATTGAAGAATGCAGGGACGACATACCAGCGAGCCATGAACACAATTTTTTGCGATCATTTGCGCAAAACTGTGGAGTGTTACGTCGACGATATCGTAGTTAAAAGTCATCTCAAGGACAACCACCTCCAAGACTTGAGAACGATGTTTGAACTAATGCGTGCACACTAATTCAAGATGAATCCAACCAAGTATTTTCTGGGAGTCTCCAGCGACAAGTTCCTTGGTTTTGTCATCACTTCAATGGGTATACATCTGGACCCGGAGAAAGTGAAGGCTATCCTCGATATGCATCCTCCAAGAAACCTCAAAGAGCTACGCAGACTACAAGGAAGGATAGCCTACATCAGACGATTCATTTCGAACCTCTCTGGAAGGTGTCAACCGTTCACTCAGCTCATGAAGAAAGGCGTATCTTTCGTCTGGACTGAACAATGTCAACGCACATTCGACGACATCGAGGCGTATCTCACAAACCCTCCAATATTGGTAGCTCTAATAATGTGGAAGCCTTTCTTACTATACGTCCGTGCTATGGACCATTCTCTTGGCGTCCTCTTAGCTCAGAAGAATGAAGGCGGCCATGAACATGCAATCTATTATCTCAGCCGCACAATGGTAAGTGCCAAACACAGATATACATCGGTGGAGAAGGAATGCCTTGCACTAGTATTTGCCATCCAGAAGACACGCCACTATGTATCTGGGTAGACTATCCATATTATATCTAAAGTCAACCCTCTCAGAATACTCATGACTAAACCGGGCTCTCTCAATTCCCGTTTAGCTACATGGGCAATGCTGTTGACTCCATATGATATGCTCCTCGTTCCTCAGAAGGCAGTAAAAGGCCAAGCATTAGCTGATTTCCTAGCAGCTCATCCGGTGCCAGAATTGTCCAAACTCTACGACGAAATCCCCGACAAAGTAGTGAAGTCTAACACAGCAACTGAAGAAATTCCTATTTGGCGAATGTTCTTTGACGGTGCATCAAGAACAGGACCTAAAGGAAATATCGTGGCTGGAGTAGGTGTCATGCTTGTGTCACCTGATTATCTGGTTATACATCGTGTATATTCTCTCGTGGAACCATGTACCAACAACGTGGCCGAATATAATGCCCTATTAATCGGCCTGCAACTGGCAAAACAACTGGAAGTTGACTATCTAGAATCTTACGGTGATTCCAAGCTAATAGTTAGTCAGGTCCGAGGGGATTATGAAGTTTGCCACGAAGATCTCATCCCCTACCACAGAGCAACAATCGAGTTGGCGTCTACTTTCACTGGATTCTTCATCGAGCACGTGCCTCGACTACAGAATATAAAAGCAGATGCTCTAGCCGATGTTGCTGCTTCCTTGACCGTCCCTACTAATACTCAGCAGTCGATTATAGTGTCTAGTCGAAAACTATTCTGTGTGAAGAATGCCTTGCATATTCATCACAGTTACACAACGTAAACAAACGTCGATGTTAAAGACTGGAGATTTCCCTTCATAGACTACACCGTCTATGGAATCCTCCCCGAAGACCCGAAGGAAGCAGTGTCTATCCAAAGGCGATGCCTTAGATTTTACTACGACACAGCTACCAAGATGCTTTACCGACGCTCTTACGACAGGTTATTATTACGATGCTTATCAGATACAGAAGCCAAACATGCACTCCGGGAGGCTCACGATGGAGTCTGTGGTGCACATCAACCAGGCCCCAAATTATAAGATCGCCTCAAACGAATGGGTTATTACTGGCCCACAATGATAGCAGATGATGTTGAATATGCAAAGAAGTGTAGAGCTTGTCAGTTTCATGCCGATTTTATTTATCAACCTTCGGAGTTTCTACACCCGACAATAGCATCTTGGCCTTTTGAAGCCTGGGGCATGGACGTCATAGGACCAATCAGCCCGCTATCCTCCAAAGGATATCGGTTCATCCTAGCCATAACTGATTACTTCTCTAAATAGGCAGAAGCTATACCGCTCACCGAAGTGAAGGCGTCAAACGTGATCAGTTTTATCAAACATCACGTCATCTACCGCTTCGGCCTACCTCACAGGATCATCCATGATAATGGTCCACAGTTCGCAAGCCATGCATTCTATCAGTTTTACGATAGGAATCGAATCCAGAATGTAGCGTATACTGCCTATAATCCAGCGGCTAACGGGCTAGCAGAAGCCTTCAATAAAACTATCATAAACTTCTCAAGAAGTTCGTGTCTTCAAATAAGCGCGATTGGAATGAGAAGCTCGGTGAATGTCTATGGGCCTATCGTACAACGGTCCGAACTCCAACAGGCAGTACGCCATTCTCTCTGGTTTATGGGAGCAAAGCAGTTCTTCCCCTAGAAATCCAGATTCCTTCTCTTTGAGTAGCCTTAGCCAACGAGTTGACTACCGAAGAAAGCTACCATCTGCGACTCCAGGAGCTCAAAGCGCTAGACAAAAAATGCTTGTTAGCTCAGCAGCGCATTGAGCTATACCAAGCACGCCTTTCTAGAGCCTTCAATAAAAAGTCAAAGAAAGAATCTTCCAAGTCGGTGATCTAGTCTTAGCAGTGAGAAGACCAATGGTCATGACGCACAAAATAAAAGGAAAATTCTAGCCTAAATGGGAAGGTCCTTTCATCATAGAATCAGTGTATTCTAATGGTGCATACCGGTTAACCAAGCCCGATGGTGACTTGCTCATGATGCCTATCAACAGCAAGTTCCTGAAGAAATACTATGTGTAACCTTTTTTACGTAACATTGACATATGTTCAGTCATGTAAATGTACAGTACGATGTTTATATGATTCGAAAAATTATCTAACTATTATCCATATTTCAAGGGTCTTGAATACGCCCTGGATAATAGGTCTTCTAAAATATTTCCCCAGTGGAATCATTCCCGTTTTTGACTCTGTCCAAACTCGGTTTGACGAAAATAAGTTATGTCCCTATTACCTCTGAATTGTTTTTCGATAATTATTTCCCCAGTGGAATGATTAAATATTTTGCCATGTCCACATAACCTCTGAGCAAAGCATTCATCAAGGATAATCACGTCCATATTACCTCTGAACTATCCACTCCCACCTAATGTTATATATCTTTCCATGTCCATATTACCTCTGGTCAGATATAGAACATCCTCTACTATTACCTCCATATTACATCTACTAGCAGCTTCGTTCAAATTATTATCTATATTCGAATAACTTGAATATAAAACGGATAATAGGTCCACATCAAAATTTCCCAGCGGAATACCTACCAGAGATATCCTTACTACGTCCACATTACCTCTAGTTTCGATATTTCACAAAACCACATTCACTTTGAAAATATTCTTTATTCTTTACTCAAACGTCTATCAAAAGATGAAAAAAGGGTACAAGAGTCGTGACGGCTGGAAAAAAAAAGAAGAAAGTTACAAAGAATCTAATGGATACATAAGCGATTGATGTTGTCCCTTAGAGCCGCGATTTCGGCTTCAGACTTCACGGTAGCTCGATGGCGTGCCTCTTTTTGATGAGCAGCTTCATCCTCGAAAAGGATCAGACTCGGATGCTCTCCCTCCAACTTCACCAGCTGTTCTTCTAAATGGACAGAAGTGGTGGCAGTCATGGCAGCCTGAGCCAAGTAATCCTCCTGTTCATATGTTGCCGCCCTCAAGTCGGCTTCCAGTTGGGTGATCTCGTTCTTGATCTGCACGATATGATTATACCTCTCAGTGATCTGCACAGCCAGTTTGTTCTTCGAGGCGGCACGCGCCTCACTTACAGCATTGAACTGACCATACTGGTCAGCCAATTCGCCGATCTTCTGAACGAGGGCGTCCTTCCTTGCCTGGAAAGTTGTCTTCTCCTCCACAAGAGCCGTCATCAAAGCCTCGTCCTCCGCACGGAACAACAACGTCGGGCTCCGCTGTTTGGTATCCCAGAACCTGGCCACCTGACCCTCCAGGTCATTCAGAACTTTCCTCAGAGTATTGGCCCGCTTTTCATAGCCGGCAATGCTCTCGAGGGCCGCCACTTGGCATTCGGCAACAGCCTTCACAGGGCCGAAGGTAGCATTCTGATTCAAGACTCCAGGAAGCTTCACTTTCAGTACAGAGTAGAAAGCTTTGACGACTTCCTGGGCCATCTCGTCATCCTCAGTGGAAGTCATCGGAGAGGAGGCTTGGAGAGTTTCTTCTGCTCCCGGAAGGAACACCTGACAAGAAGCCGAACCTGACAGAGAAAATAATATATACATCAGTAACAAAAAAAGAAAGAGAGAAATACGAAAGAATTGTAATTCCGTCCCTTCGACTTGCTCAACTCCAGCCTGGGCTGTGCCATCAACCTTAATTTCAGGGAAACCAAGAGCAGGCCCAGACTGTTCAAGAAGAACAATATCAAGGCCCTGAGCCGCATCAGGCCTGATATCTTCTATAATCTTAGCCGGAACAAGAGCAGATTCAGCAACAGCCCCTTCAGCAGGCTGCTCAATTTCTCCTTCTGTAGCCGATACCGGCTCACTAACAGCTCCCTCCACACCAGCAAAATTGGAGGAGTCGGGAACAACTTTTGTCCATTCCCCAATGGCGGGGACTATCTTCGCGAGGGGTTCTTTTCCCTTGTCTACAATAGAACATACAGTCGTGGTCAGCCTCACGAGGAGCATGAAAAATCAAAGTTGAAAAATCTCATCCGAAGAAAGGCGCAAAGGCAACATACCCGCAGGAGGATGAGCTGATTGGACTTGGTTCTCGTCCAGCTCTTTCATCGCAGTTTCTATTACAGACATAACCTCCACAGATATGTCGTAGGAGAAACTGATCTTCTGATCGCCGTCATGGTCTGGACCTTCGCCCTGATCACCCCGTCGCTCTAGCCTTACAGTCGAAGAAGACCCGCCCTCATTCATCCGTCGAAGACGAACAGGGAACTCTGTCGTCACATCCACCTCCTCAGATAAGGAGGCACCTGCCTCAGCTGCGACTTCGGGGTCCTGTGCAAAGGACAAACCCAAGGGTGAGAAAGCTTCTAAAGGCTTGACCAGAATGGCTATGGAGTCTAGGAAGGGGTCTACCTCCCGAATAATAACGGCCTGTGACGCCGTTCCTCCCCTTCCAGTTTGCCGGGAGGACCTCCTCAAGGGAGACGAGCCAGCACCTACTTCTTTGGCTCTCCTCAGGGCAACGGTTTTCTTCTTTCGTTTTAAGGTTGGCTCCTGGGCCAATTCAGTTGAAGCTTTCCTCTTTTGAGGAGGATTGAGAGGAGAAGAATCATCATCTTTCATATCCTCCTTGGGAGACGCTGACGGCTCCCTAAAGATAGCCTTTGGCTGCGGTACTATGGCTGACTTCACAGTGAGAACAACACTCTCCTTCTTACGGCCCTTCGACGTCTTTTTCACAGGAAGGAGGCCAAACCGAGTCCCCAATATCAAGCTCTGTTCACGATCATACCGGGGATAAAAAGTATTGATCTGAACATAAAATTTGGTGGCAGCATAGCACAAATGGGTCTCAGGCTTATCCAATGATAGAGTAAAGACTGCCCCCGTGCACTCGGTATTGTAATACATCCAAGAACACGTCCCGTCAATTAAGCTGCCTATCGACTCCAAGTGCGGGCTAGCATTCCCCAAGAGGAGCTAGCTGTAGCCAAACTGCCGTACGAAACAGCTCGGCAGATATGGCTCTAGATAGGCATAATTTCTGTTTCGGAGCACCATATGTGATGGTCTAATAGACTGGAGCCAGTGAAATGCTCCAGCAATCAAGCTGGTGGCATGAACTCCCTCATCCACTAAAATATCTCCTGTATTTCTGCTGTCGGACGGAGGGGATACTCTGAAAAGCTCATAACTCTGCAAGGAGCCTAAAGCCTTTCTGCAGGCAGGCACACCGGTAACGGCCCAATCTGTATCACGAAATATACAAAGAAAGGCGTCTTCCGTCAAAGAGTCCGCCACCGGCCCAGCATTTATCAGGGTAGAACAATGCAATAGCAGCCACCCCATCACAAAATGATACGGAAGTTCGGTCCGGACAAAGTTGGCCCTGCCGTCAGGTGTCACCGCATTCCTGACAAAGTCCCGTAGACCTTGTCCAGTGGCACAGACCATCGCGGGAAGCAATGCAAGACGGTATCCGAATGCCAATTTCACAGCCGGAAGTATCATAACCCGGCTTATTCTCTCAATGGACCCTGAACCTCCAGGGACTATGCAGTCACGAAGCCAGATCATTAAGAAAGCTGCCAGCACATCTTTCTCCGACAATGGATATTCGGCTTGACGGAACTAGTGGCCAATCGGAGACTCAGGATCATCACTGTCCTCAGTATCCGCCGTCTCATAATCCGTCATCCGGGCTTCTATATCGGACTTGGTCATAGGTTTTAAGATCGAAAAGGAGGCCGGATCTTCCCCTTCTCCTTGAACGAAGATATAGCCCATCCAGGCTCTCGTGTGGGGATTGGCCCCCTCGGTCCTCCCTTTTTTATTAATCCTATGACAGATAAGAAGGTGGCAGAGCAATTCCTTGTATACATCAATCATCCCGGAGTTTTCATTCTCCAGATCTCGGAGCTCTTCATCACAAGGCACGTACTCTTCATAGGGCTCCGTGCCCCAGGAAAGCTTCGACACTTCCTGCATTTCGTACAGAGCCAATTCCATCTCTCCACTCGGAGTAAAGAAGGTACATGTGTGAAGGTTATATAACACTGCCAAAGAGACAAACATTATCCAATTGACCCTTACACCATATTGAGTGGCCCTAATAGCATAGTAAAGGCCAACAGTCTTCAGGGTGGCTTTATAGGTGAAAAGCATCCAGCCAGTAAGATTGCTCTAGAATGAAGATGGATACCTCCAGCCTTCCATCCGTATCTTCCTTGCGGGATACGACACATCCCCCGTCATCATCAAATGGCAAAGCGTGTCAGCGGCATAAGGATGGAGGTTAGTCGGAATGTCGTTCACTACGGCACCAGGTTACAATCCTCTCATAGAAAAAGATACAGAGCCTCGGACACACTTGAAAGTGTCCTTCTTCCGGTCACCTGAGTCAAACTGTATTCTTTTAAAGATAACCTCGGGGAGCTCAGGAGTCAGCTTCCACTTCATCTGTCGCTGCACGGCCAGGACAGTAAAAGCAGACATAGGATATTGGCGCTCCATCAACGGCAGCCATATCCTCTGATTGTTCGGACAGATCACCATTGGGTTTCTCAAACATATGATCTCGCCATCTTCAAACCCCACACTATTACCAAATAGGAAATACGGCTTCTTGAAACGACGTGCCCCTACACGTACGAACTTCTCATCGTTAATTATCTACCTCAAGAAGGTCTTATCCTGTTCAAGTATGGCGAGGGTCCGCTCCGTAGGCTAGTTTTGGCTGATCGTGGCTTGAACCTTGATGATCATATTCGTTATGAGACTAGTACCGAGGACTTGATAGGCCGAGCCGAAAAGGATTCCCTCAAGCTCCGGGACAAACATGTTTACTAGAAGGATAGAAGAGAAAACTCAGAAATTCGTAGAAAAAACTAAGTGCTGAAGGGCTCTTATGCGCCCAAAGGGCTATGCGCCCAAAGGGATATGCGCCCATAACAAACATGTGGGCGCATAACATACAAATAGTACGTAGGCGCATAACATGCCACAGCTTGAGGGCGCATAACATGGCAACATATGGGCGCATAGCACACCACAGTGTTGGCGTATGACTTCTGTGGGCGCATAATGATGCTCACAGAAGTATGTTGCCTTAGGCGCGAGCGCCCAGGCAAAAAAAAAAGTCTGAGCGTCACAAATTAACGCTCGAGACTTTGTTTTTTGGAACATGCCCTCACCCAGAATCGATTCCTGGACTGGTGAAGACGCTGTCGCAGGAGGAGAGCCACTCGGCGCAGCCTCCTTCCCTTCGCGGATCTCTTGGTGACCTTGGGAGACATGGTTCTCAAAGAAAGAAGATGAAGAGTTTTTTGAAAAATTCTAAAAAAAGGAGAATAATGAGCTTTCTCTCTCCTTCAGAGCCTATTTATAGGCACAGGCCACTTCCTATGCGCCCACTATCTTTATGCGCCTATGCGCCCATTGTGCAGTATGCGCCTACAATGGCCTATGCGCCCACGTGAAGAACCAGCCTCTTGTACATATGCGACTGCCACTTGCTGACGTGACCGACGTATGAAGGATGGACCTCTTCAAATTCCACCCTGATAAATCTGTCAGTTCAGATTTTGAGGAAGATCTCAACAGTCGTATCTCTCTGACAGGCTGGCCCAAATACTATGCACCCAAAGAGAGAGCCGTGCTATGCGCCCATTGCATCACGAGAAGACGATCCATGCTTCTTTCAAAGTATTTCGAACTCATTCAAGTATCGAAAACTTTGAAGAGGGTCTTGTAGAAGCATAAAAATTTTAGCAAATGGAGCCTTATGCGTCCAAGCCAAAAGAGGACATATGCGCCCAAGTGAAGCTCCTATGTGCTCAAGTCACCCTGTGAAGCTCTTATGCGCCTATCATCCTGTAAAGCTCTATGCGCCCAAGCCTATGAAGCTCTATGCGCCTAAGCCACCCCCTGCGAAGGAGGGCGCATAGCCTGAAACAGGGCTATGCGCCCAAACTTGACTCGGTCAAAGCCATGATCAAAAGGTACACCGAAGCGCACGGCCACGTCAGTCTCTACGAACAGTCGTGCACCGAAGCATACGGCCACGTCAACACCACGACCAACCTACGATCTCGCAGCCTGCATGCGCCTACACCCTATGCGCCCAAGGAAGGACTATACGCCCACATGAAAACCAGTATGTTTTCCTCATGTGAGTGCATAACATCATTCCAGCTCAAGAATGACTATAAAAAGGGGCCTCATCCCTCTTCAAAACACAGAATGGAGAGCATTTTCAAAAGCCAAATTGCCGCACTTCTTGCCAGTGAGCCGAGAGTTAGCAATTTTCTTAGGTTTTCTCCCACTTTTGTAATTGGAGTGTCAACGGAGTAAAGGAGCAACTGCCGCTCGATCTCCATCGTCCCATTCCCCAGAATTCTTTTTTGTACTCGGGGATCCTCAGCGCAGAATCTCTCAAGCATACTCAATTTGTGGTGCCTTGTGCTAATAAAAAAAAGATAGCATTTTCTTCTTCTTTTTGTGTGTGTCCACAAAGGGCAATCCACAAATAGACCCCCACTATTTGATGGCACAAACTATACCTACTGGAAAACACGAATGACATTCTTTTTAAAGTCTCTTGACTTTGATCTTTGGTCTATAGTAGTTGACGGTTATAAGAAATCGGCACCTACAGTAGTTGATGGCGTGCTTGTAGACATGCCTCATGACAAATATACAGAGGCTGAAAAAGCAAAGGCTAGTCTAGATGCTCGTGCCATCAACGTACTATTCTGTGCAATTGACAAAATGGAGTTCAACAAAGTTTCAACCTGTAAGACGTCTCATGAGATTTGGAAACTTCTTGAGGTAACTCATGAAGGTACTTCCTAAGTGAAGGAATCCAAAATCAGCAGACTAACACAGAAATATAAATCTTTTAAAATGAAATCCAGTGAGTCAATTACACATATGTTCACTCATTTCCTTGATATTACTAATCCTTTGCAATCTCTTGGTAAGGATTACAGTAATCACGAGAAGATCAGAAAAGTACTACGGGCTCTAACCAAGAACTGGAACCCAAAGACAACAGCAATCATTGAACGAAACGATCTCACCACCATGTCTCTGGAAACACTTATGGGCAAGCTCATGACCCATGAGCTTTATCTGTAAGAGTTTGAAGAAGCTACCCCAAAGGAAAAATTTATAACCTTTAAAGTTCAAGCCAGAAAGTCAACATACAATGATTCTGAGGAAGAATCATCAAGTAGTGATGAACAAGCCCTACTAGTGAAGAACTTTAAAAAATTCCTAAAGTTTGAGAAATCAAACAGAAGGAAGAGAGATATCCAAAAAAGCAATGGAGATGAAACAATATGCTTTGGATACAAGAAATCAGGGCATATGAAGAAGGATTGTCCAACTTCAAAAAAAAGTATTCCATATGATAGATCAAGATCAAGCAAAAAAAAAGCAACAACTAGTTGAAAGTATGCAAATACAAATATCTGGCATGAAAGCGATACTAGTAATACAGAGGAAGAAGACAGACCCTGCGGAAATGCTAATATCTGTCTTATGGCTTTTGATATGGTATCCTCAAATCTTTTGTATGATGATTTTATTTTCGATGAATTAGAAAATGCCTTCAGCGAACTACTTGAAGAACACAAAAATGTGCTTGACAAGTATAAGCAATCTCAAAAAGAGGTTAAGGCATTCACAACCGAAGTAGCTAGACTGTTTAGTCTCATTGAAGACATTAAAGAGACGTCTACTACCGGTAACACGGAAGAGAGAGCCAACCTTAAAGTAGACTATCATGAGGCTATCCTCAAAATTGAAAAGAAAGAAAGTGACTATGTCAAAATATAAGAGTTATATGACATAGAGAAGAAGAAGCACTTAGTCAGAGAACAAAGACTCATAGATATGACTGCTAAATTTGAAGAGTCTTATACGGTTTCTAAAAAGTTAGAAATTAAGTTAGGCAAACAGGTAATACCTGTGACACAGCCTAAGTTGTCCTAATGCTAAGCATACACCTAAGAGGACTAAAACACAAAAAGCACGTAAAAAACACGAACATCACCATGCTTTCACTTATAGGTTTTCAAAGAAACCACATATGCATGTCAACACAAATTCTACTAACACGTTTTTAAAACTTACTTGCACATATTATGGTACTCATGGACACATATCATAGTATTGTTTAGCAAGAAAACTTGTTGACAATCGCACATTATTTTGGAGACCTAAGACTAATCAATATGGACTCTTCAGTAAATGGGTACCAAAGGATTCATCTACTTGTTTTGTAGGTGGACCCTCAACCCTCTCATGATAAAAGCAAGTAGATCCTCGATAGCGGATGTTCGCGGCACATGACTGGTGATGCATCTTTGTTCGCTACGCTATCGATGAAGAAAGAAGGATACGTCTCCTTCGGAAACAACCTGAGATGTGATATAATTGGAAATGGCACTGTTGGTATATCTCTTTATCCTATAATAAAAGATGTTTGTCTAGTTACAGAATTGAAACATAACCTATTAAGCATAAGTCACTTGGCTGATAATGGTTATGGTATCAACTTTGTAAAAGACAAATGTACCATATATGATATGTCAACTGGTAATCCCGTATATGAAGGGATTAGAGAAGACAATATTTATGTTTTCTTTCTAGAGAGTACTAACAATGCAGGTGGATGCCTAGTAGCTAACCTAGATGAAAGCTGGCTATGACATATGAGACTAGGACATGCTAATATGGACACTATCTCACGACTAAGCACTAAGAAGCTGGTAAAAGGACTCCCTTAAATACTGTTCAAGAGAGATATGGTATGTGCTGACTGTAAAAAGAACAAAGCACATAGGTCTACATTTAAATCCATCAATGCTGTAAGTACTTCTAGACCTTTGCAATTGATACATATGGATTTATTTGGTCCTAGTAGAGTTGCTAGTCTTGGCAGTAAGCTCTACGTATTTGTTATTGTTGATGATTTATCTTATTTTACTTGGATTTACTTTTTATCAAACAAAAGTGATGCTATTTTGAATTTTAGTTATTTTGTAAAAAGGTACAAAACGAAAAAGGCTTCATGATTACTCGTATCCGAAGTGATCATGGTGGCGAATTCGTAAATACTGATTTTAAAAAGTTTTGTGATGATAGTTGATATTACCATGAATTTTCTTGTCCTAGAACTCTCCAACAGAATGGTGTTGTAGAGCGGAAGAACCGTACTCTAAGCGAGATGGCTAGAGTCATACTGAATCAACATAATCTTCCTAAATATTTTTGGGCAGAAGCTGTTAGTACAGTCTGTCATGTTTTAAATAGGGTGTTAATTCGACCCATCTCGAAGAAAACACCTTATGAACTTTGGTTAGGAAGGATTCCAAACATTTCTTATTTTAAAGTTTTTGGATGTCGTTGTTTTATCCTGAACACTAAGGATAACTTGGAAAAGTTCGACTCTAAAGCAGATGAAGGGATATTTCTCGGATATGCTGCTAAGAGTAAAGGATATAGAATTTTCAATAAAAGATCTACGATTGTTGAAGAATCCATTAACGTTACTTTTGATGAGCTCAATAGTCACAGATCTAGCGACAGTGATGATGAAAATGTACAAGCAAGAACTGATAAGAGTCCTGTGGAAGATCTGACTCATAGATTTGAATCATTGAAGTTATTACCAGATCATCCAGAGACACTCATTATAGGTGACATATCAAAAGGTGTAAGTACACACTTTTCTCTTAAAGATTCTGAAATAGCAACAAATGTAGCTTTTATTTCATAAATAGAACCTAAGAATATAGAAGATGCTTTTAATGATGAGTTTTGGATTAATGCCATGCAAGAGGAACTTAATCAATTTGAGAGAAACCAAGTTTGGGAACTCGTTCCTAAACTTATTGGTAAATCGATAATTAGTACCAAATGGGTGTTCCGAAATAAACTAAGTGAAGATGGACAAGTTCTAGCAACAAAGCACGTCTAGTGGCACAAGATTATAATCAAGAAGAAGGTATTGATTATGATGAGACATATGCTCATGTTGCTAGACTAGAAGCTATCTGCATATTTTGTGCATTTGCATATTTTAATGGTTTTAAATTATTTCAAATGGATATGAAAAGTACATTTTTTAAACAGATTTCTGAAAGAAGAAGTGTTTGTGAAACAACCCCTAGTTTTGAAGATTTTCAAAAACCTGATCACGTCTTCAAGCTTAAGAAAGTACTCTATGGAATCAAACAGGCACCTCGTGCTTGGTATGAACGCCTAAGTGCCTTCTTACTTGAAAATGGTTTTTTAAAAAGAAGAGTTGACACAACTTTGTTCATCAAGTCTTTAGATGATGATATTCTTCTTGTGCAAATATATGTTGATGACATCATATTCGGATCTACTAATGAAAAACTTTGTCAAGAGTTTGCTAAGTATATGCAGAGTGAATTTGAGATGAGTATGATGGAAGAGCTGAACTTCTTCCTAGGACTCCAGATCAAACAACACTCAAAGGGAACATTCATCAATCAAGCTAAATATATGAAGGACATACTGAAAAAGTACGACTTTGAAAGTGTAAAGCCAATCGGAACTCCAATGGCTACATCTACAAAGCTTGACACTGATAATAGTGGCAAACCTGTCGACCAGCGTAAGTATCGAGGTATAATTGGTAGCTTATTATATTTAACTGCTAGTCGCCCTGATATTATGTTCAGTATTTGCATTTGTGCACGATACCAGGCAAATCCTAAGGAATCACACCTAAGTGCCGTTAAGCGTATCTTCTGATACCTTAAGGGAACTTCTACAGTCGGCTCGTGGTATCCTAAAACCAAATCCTTTGACCTGATAGATTACTCGGATGCAGATTTTGCAGGATGCAAAGTAGACCGTAAAAGTACCAGTAGTACATGTCATTTTCTAGAAAAGGCCTTAGTTATATGGCTTAGTAAGAAACAAAATTCTGTAGCATTATCAACTACCGAGGCTGAGTATATCGCCGTAGGACGTTGTTGTGCTCAAATTTTGTGGATAAAGCAAACCTTAGAAGACTACAATCTGTACTACACTAAGATTCCTATTTACTGTGATAACACTAGCACTATTAACTTGACTAAGAACCCTGTATGTCACTCACGTACAAAGTACATTGAAATTCGTTATCATTTTTTACGTGATCACCAACAACACGGGGACATCTGCTTAGAATTTATTGACACAGATCATTAACTAGTAGACATTTTCACAAAACCACTGACTGAAGATCGCTTTAACATTATGCGGCGAGAGCTCGGCATACTTGAATTTTTAGATTCATAATGTAAGTATGTTTATTAAATTTATTTCATAACTCAAAATTTTGTAATTTATTAATGAAAAATATTTTGGGTACAAGTCGAAAGGGTCCTTTTGTCATACATGCATAAATAGCCTGAAGCGACACGGTGTACTAGTCTTCGGACAACTGCTAGCTGGGATCCGGCCCCTACAGCTAACCCAAAGTAATAGAAATTATTAAATGAAGAAGTGTAACAGTTATAGATTCAAATTTTAAACAAGTACTGCATTTATGACATTGGAAATACAAGTAGCCGAACTCGGACCGAACTCTGCCCGAGTTCGGACCGAGTTCGGTCGCGGCTGTGCGGATTTCCAGAACCGAATAGCCGACCCTAGCCCTATATATTCACTTTCTTCCCTTTGTTTTTCTTCACAAATCTACCGAAAAAAACCCACAAAAACTCAAGAGAGCTTCTCCTCCTTCCCTTCAAGCTTTTTCAAAGTCTAGTGGGCCGTCCTCTCTACCTTTTTCATCCTTTCTTCAAGGTATTCTACTTCCTTTCCTTTTCATCTATGGCACCTAAACATCAGAAGAGAAAGATTGATTCCTCTCAAGCAGGATCATCTTCCTCGGACTATGTTACAACCAATGTCTTCAGTCCAGCCCGTCCTACTGGATCTGATGACTACGACTCTGGACTCTTTCCCGATAGGGAATTCTCCGATCTTTGGTTTGATTCATTTTCGGGTCGTAAAATTTGTGCTGGGGTACGTGTTAACTTTACTATCTTTTCTGAGTATGCCCCTACTTTCAATCGTCTTGGTTTTCATAATTTTTTCGAAGTTGCTGAAAATATTTATGATAATGTTGTCCATATGTTTTACTGTAATTTGCAAGTAAAATATAATGGCAACTTCTACTCTTGTGTAGCTGGATAGGAACTAGAGTTCAATGCCACAGACATTAGTGAATATTTTCATGTTTCTGATGTAGGTGAGGCATTAGTGGATATTCACCATATCCAATTCCCTGAAGGTGTCACCCTTGATTCCTTCAAAGAACTATTGTGTCATCCTAAACCTGTTCCTAGAAAGGTATATTCCAAACATCTGAACCAAAACTTCTATGAACTCCATAGGTTTATTTTTTTTGTTCTTCTTCCAAAGAAGGGATCTTCTGACGAGATTACCTTCATGGAGTTATCAGCCATGTACCATATTCACTTTGGTATTCTATTTTCTGTTCCGAAGACTGTCATGACGTGGATGCTTAACTGCGGAAATATGGGACGCAACCTTGTCTACCCTATGCACTTGACGTCCATCTTCAGGAGGTTTGAAATTGATCTTCAAACTTGTCCTTACTCTGCCACTGCCATTGAACTCAGTAGGTCTAGGTTATATCCTGCTCCTCCTCTGCCTCCTGGTGCTGAACCAATTCATGATGATGACCCCGAGGCTCCTCCTACTGCTGCTGCTGCTCCAGCCCCTGCTCCGGGTTTTGACCACAGTTTCTATCAGCGCTTTGATGATTTCGTTGCCTCTCAGCGCAACGACATCAAGGCTATCTTGATTCTGAGTTCTGCCATATCACCCAGGCTCAGGTGTTGCAGAACAGTATTGCTGATATTCACTGCAGTCTTTCTTATGACCCTACACATCCAGTCACCATGCTTCATCACCCCAGCTTCCCTGGACCTAGGTTCGATGATGAGACGACATTTTCTCATTTCGATCCTACTGCTGCATACTTTCCACCAGATGCTCCTGGAGATGACGACACGCCGATGTGATAAGGGCTTGAGTTAGTGGTTCTTTTGGATGTAGTTTGATAGATGATGATCTTATGTAGTTTCTTTTGTCTAAACTTTACAGTTATACATTTATTAGCAGCTTGTGATGGTTGTATCTTTTATTTTGTATGAGATTTCAATATTTCACTTCTAGTTATTTTTGCTATGCACTTGTTATTTATGGCAATTTAGTTATTTATGGTTATCTCTCTAGCATTACTTTATCTTTTGATAAACATTGTTGGCTTCACACATTACGGGAGAGCCAAAATCATTTTGTTTCATTGACAAAGGAGGAGAAAGAGCGATACCAAAAACCATTTGGAAAGAACACCACCATTATTTATTCTATTTTCAGGTATTTTTTTTCGTTCTATTTAGATATATTTTGGTATAGACTCAAGTTTGTCAATTATCAAAATAGGAGAGATTGTTGGCCCATTCCATGGTCACACCCGATTTTAATAATCGACACTAACTTAAGTCAATACACAAAATATATGAACTGCTGCTAATCATTTCAGCTCGAGTGAAATTAATATTAAAAAGCGTACTACTACATCAACAAGCATGCGATTCATCATTATGAAGCTCATTCTCATTGGAATCAGTCCGAGTCATTTTACAATTTATTATGTATTTTATCTTTATTGAGTCTAGGATATAAATTATAAGATTGACTGGATACTACTGGCTTAGGTTAATCAGCCTACCCATCTAGTCCACTTACCAAAAATATCATTCACCTTCTGCAATAAAATTTGATAAATATTTTACATTTTTACTGAGACAGAACTCAAGCCGAGTTCGGTCCGAACTCTGACCGAATTCGATCAGTTTGAATTTAAATATTTGTTGCCTCCAAATCTGCATGCAACGTTCATTTGCAAAATCTTTGCATCAGAACTCTGCCCGAATTTTGTCCAAATTCGGTCCTCGAAAACACCTATAAATAGAAGAGAATTTCTCATTCCAAATCACTCAGTCAATTTTTATCTTCTCTTCTCTCTTCAATAAGTGTTTTCATTTGATCAAAAGCTTTCATATTTCACCTACACATCTCTTAGCCAAAAGCCGATAATATCTATTTGATCTAGAGTCTTTTGGTTCTCAAGAGTTGTAAAGAGGTTGTTCAAAGTTTAGAAACTCTCTCTGTTGTGGAGCCGGTCGTGCGCTCGTCACCAAGCACGGTGTTGTGAAGTCGATCGTGTACTTTTCACCAAGCACGGTGTTGTAAGAGACTGTAAGCTCTCAATTAGCTTGTGCCTTAGTGGATTAATATCGAGCAAGAGTACTCGAGACTGGATTAGTCATCTCAAAGGGATACCAGTATACATTGTTGTGTCACTGAGTTTGATCTCTCTATCTCTTGCTATATTTATTTACTGTCCCTTCATTCACTGTCATAGTTATCTATTTTTAATTTTAAATTGGTGATTATTTTCTGTTGCACTCGTACTCACTCTATTCACCTCCTCTAGAGGTGCTCAACGGTCCTACAACAGACACGTAGACACACACGACACACAGTCATGTGGACACACACGACTTACAGACACGTTAACACATATGGCTTGATTTTTTTACAGTGCTTGCAACGGCATCAGTATGGCTTAAGTAGCAGCAGCAGCATGGCTTAGCAGCAGCAGCAGTAGTAATATGGCTTTAGCAGCTGCAGCAGTGCACTACAGACGCTTGCTAATACAGCAGCAGCATTGCTTGGCAGCTGCAGACGCTTGCTAATGCAGCAGCAGCATTGCTTGGCAGCTGTATTAGCAGCAGCAGTAGGCTGCTCTGGTAGCAGCAACCAGAGCTGCTTTAGTAGCAGGGGATCCTGCCCCTTTAGGCACTGTTGGTTTGGCCGCTTGGCCATTAGGCCACCATTGCTATCTTGATGTGAATACTTGATTCACATTTGGGGTTAGGGTAGGGGTTATCAAAATGACTTGGGGTTTTTACCTAGTAGTAACATAGTTAAGGTATTACCTACTCTAATGTATATGTAAGGACTTACCTAGGATAGGTAATGTGAATCCTAATTTAGGTTAAGATATTGGGAATTACCTATTCTAGGTAATCTAAGGTAATGATTTACATAACAAACTAAGGTAATGGCCTTACCTATATCTAGGTATAACTTAGAGTAGATGACCTAATAGGTAATGGATAATATTGTATCTATTTAAGCTATATTTGAGTGTTTTCTAGACACGTGGACACACAGACATATGTCAAACTAAGGTACTGGCCTTACTGATATCAACGATACCAATACTCATAGGAATAGTCCGATACCGATTCCGATATCGATACTGAGAACCTTGCTAAGAAGTATCCTAGTACCTAGAGTGTATAGAGTATCTTAGAAGTGTAGGTATGATTGGTACAGTGTCAAGACATATGTCAAGATACTAGGTATGTAGGTAAGTGTTAGCTAGGTATCGCCAATTATTTCATGGTCAGTGCTAGCTTGGATACTCTGAGATCAAGTTTTTCTTGTGGGCTCACAAGAAACACATGACGACATAGATATCATTATCTGTTATATTAAGTGTCCGTGTTAGCCTGAAATCAAGTGTCCACGTGAGTCCTTCTCATGGCTTCCTCTACCAGAGCAAAATATAAAACCAAACGTGAAGTAGAGCTTTATATTCAAAACATCAGAAGTAAAAAAATTTCGATTGGTGGTAGGACGAGCCAGAATCCTTTGACGGAGAATCCTGGCTCGCCCCACCACCAATCCTTTGACGGAGAATCCTCCGTCAAAGGATTCTGGCTCGCCCTACCATAAATCAAAAACTTTTTACTTCTGATACCGGTACCGATACCGATACTGTGAACCTTGGTTAATATTAATATTTTCAAACTTCTCTAGGCTTTGGTTGAGGTGGATATCATATGATGCAGAATAGGAGGCTAAGAGAGTCGAATGAGAAGAAGAGAAGTAGAGGGGGGGGGACAGAGAGGGGGCCTTCTTGTTGAACACATAATGACACTCATTTAATACTCATGTGTCTATGCATCCATTTGGAATATACTCAAATAATGTGTATCTATTTTTGCAGAATTATTGTCAAATGGATATAAATTACTGTCTACGACATCGTTTATGGATGTACAATCGTCATCCTGATGACATGTGCGGTATACGGGATGAATTTATACAGGGGGTAGAGTAGTTCCTGTAGTTCGCCAAGGCGTTCCCTCAGTACATGGACCATACCAAAATTAAGTGTTAATGTGTGAGATGTCGCAACATAAAATATCATCTAGAAGTGAACGTGACATATCATTTATACTCGAGAGTTTTTATGTCGAATTACTATCAGTGGACCTCACACGGAGAACTTGTGCCTTTAGCATCGGGGCTGGAGCCTAATTTGTCGTATATGGATGTCTATGACCACGCTGGTTACGATGAAGGGTGTGTGAACATGGTTTTTGATGCTGTAGGGCCTAGTTTCGATCCGGACAATCAGGATACGACTGAGGAGGCACCGAATGCCGATGCTGCAAAGTTCATAGAGTTGCTGGAGAATGTAAGGACTCCTTTGTATCCCGGTTGTGAGGATCATTCACCATTGGACGTAGTTACAAGACCGCTAAGCATCAAGTCCAACTTTAATATGTCTCAAGAATGCTATAACCGAATCATCGAGTTGATTATAAAGATATTGTCGGAGGATGCAAAATTACCTACAGATTTCTACCGGTCTAAGAGGAAGGTGAGATCTCTCTGGATGGGATACGAGAAAATTGATGCATGTCACAACGGGTGCATGTTGTACTACAAAGATGACAAGGATGAAAACGAGTGCAAATTTTGTGGTGCTGTTCGCTACAAGGCAACAAGTTCAAGTATGACTCCCGGTGCAAGGAAGCCGACCGATTCGATGCGCTACTTGCCTTTGACGTTGCGATTGCAGAGGTTGTTTATGGTGAAGGAGATTGCCGAAAATATGAGTTGGCACAGGCGGAAACAGATCGATGGAATTTTGGATCATCCATCTGATGGAGAAGCATGGAAGAACTTTGATCAAGAGTATACAGATTTTGCTTCTGATCCGCGTAACGTAAGATTGGGGCTATCCTTTGACGGTTTTACCTCGTTCAGACTTTCGGGTTCCTAATATTCGTGTTGGACAGTGATTGTCACTTCGTACAACCTACCATCGTGGATGTGTATAAAGACTCCTTACATGTTTCTAACCGTTATCATTCCGGGTCCGAACAATCCGAAAAGAAATATCGATGTGTACTTACAACCATTGATAGATAAATTGAATCAGCTGTAGAAAGTAGGCGCCAACACGTATGATGTTTCCAGAAAGCAAAACTTTCAAATGAGGGTCGCACTGATGTGGACCATCAACGACTTTTCGGCCTATAGAATGTTATATGGATGGAGCACTCATGGCCATCTCTCATGTCTGTATTGCATAGACCGTACGAAGGCTTTTCGTTTAAAATATGGAGGTAAACCGTACTTCTTTGATTATCATCGACAGTTCCTGCCGAATGATCATTCGTTCCGGAGGAACATGAATGCTTTTCGTGCCGGCGTTGTAGAGAAGGCCAATCCACCGCCAAAGTGGACCGAAGACACGATACAGGAGGAGGTCAAGAATTTTCCAAGTGCTATTGAAGAGCCTACAAAGGGATACAAGTGTGATGAATTTGGCCGTACTCATAATTGGACGAAAAGAAGTATATTATGGGACCTGCCATATTGGAGCACCAATTTGATCAGACATAACCTTGATGTCATGCATATCGAGAAGAATGCGTTTGACAACATAATTAATACTGTGATGGACGTAAATGGAAAGACGAAAGACAATCCCAATGCCAGGTTGGACTTGGAAGATATATGTAGACATCCTGCATTGTATTTGATAAATGAAGGAAGTAGCACCAGAAGTCGAGATCGCTGTGAAGGAGGAAGTGGCACCAGAAGGCAGTTGTACTAGGAGTTTCAGTCATCCAGCTCCTATAGATATTGATCTTGCTGGCATGGACCCTTCTTATGCACGGTGGCTGAGGGAGTTCTATCTGCCCCAGCGTTGAGGGTAGATATATATGATATGACTTTTGACCGAATTTGTTTCCGGTAGACTTATTTAGACTTGGATCTTTCTGGATCTTTCTGGTAGACTTATATGATATGACTTATGTAGACTTGGATGTTTCTGGATATTTTCTAGACATTGATGTTTCTTGATGCTATTATCTAGACATGGATGTTTCTGTGATATGTTAAATGCATGGTTATTATCTACAAATTTAACGGAGGGTTGCTCCAGGTCTATTTTTTATACACTATGATATGCTAAATGTATGCATATTTAATTTAGAATATGTATTACATTTCTTGTAGATATCTATTTTTCATCAGGTATGGCAGGACGAAGAGGATCGTACCTCGGTGCATCCCGTACCGGTAGAGGTTCTACCGGTAGAGGAGCATCCCGTGGCTGTAGAGGTTCCAACCGGTGGACGGAGTAGTACTCTGGATGATGTTTCCGGACCCTCGTCTCCTAGTACTCCAGTGTACCAACCACTCAGATCTTCGAGTGGATCGACGGTACGTGGCAGTACTCCTGGGACGAACTGTTCCAGGCCTGATCCTAGCCTGTCCAGCATTCCTGCTACGGACGGTACTATGGAGACGGAAGAGCGGGTGGAGGAGGTCATACCTACACCCTCCATATGATCTGAGCGATCTCCCATGCGTCCCTCCGAACAAGACGAGGATGGAGATTTGGTCCGACGGGCCTACAAAGTAAGTTCATTAGTTAACATTTATTTATACTTATATCTATATATTCATGAATTTAATTATCGTTGTGTATATATCGTCCCCCATCAGTTCAGAAGGCATTGGGGCTATTTTTGAGGTCCAACTATGGGGGCCCTTGGATCAACTACTCGGATGCCTCGGACGAGAGGAAGGCATTCTGGTTTACCCACTTCATGGTAACTAAAGTATATTGCTTTTATATATAAACTTCTTGTATGCATATTATATAACTAACTAATTTAATTCTTGTAGAAAACATATTTTTATCCACCACACCGGGCTGAGATGATCGAAAAGCAATTTCCTGCCATTGCCGTCAAGTTGATCCGAGATGCGATCGATGACTAGAAGACTCGAGACCGCTTCAGAAAACCGATCCAAGGTTGGATCACGCCCGAGCAATGGACTGCGATGAAGGCTAGATTTGATGCTCCTAGGTACAAGAAACGGTCGGAGAAGGCGAAGGAGGCTAGGACGAGGGCAGGAAAGTGGTGTGGTGGCTCGATTCCCATGACAGAATATTTCTGTCGCCTGATATGTGTTTTACTGTAATATATTATTTTAATGAAAGTAGGAATAAAATGTTTAATTTTAATGACAAACAAATTATTATAACAGATAAAGAGGGGTGAGGACGCCAACATGGTGACCGTCTTTCGGGCTACCCATCGGAAGGACGGAAAGCTCATCGATGATCGGGCCACGCAGAGCTACATAAGTATTACTTTACGTGCCACTAACTTTAGTATAACTTAAGAAATATGCAATATATATCCATAGACGTGGAACAACTAGGTTGGTAGTAAATATTATGCTTATCGAGATGCGTACTTTTCTAGGATGAGTATCTTAGGCTAGAGCGTGAGATTACTAGTGCATCTACGGAGGGAGGGGCTGGTACTTTCTCGCAGCCCCCTCCAGCTCAGACGTTGAACGAGCTCTAAATGACCGCCGTTAGTGGTCTTCAGAGGGGTACATACTACGGTACGGGATCCAATGGCGCCTTTGTGGTGACGCAGTCATCCAGGGCCTTCTCTGCCAGTGTGCATTCCCCACAGCCCTCACAGGAGTCGGTCCGAGTGGAGGATCTCCGTCGCCAGCTTACTGAGCTGTGTGATGAGCTGTTGCGAAGGATTACATAACAGCCCCAGTCTCAGCCGTAGACGGACGATGCAGCGCTCACCGTACGATTTGATATGCTCGGACGCACCATTAGAGAGGCGGGCGAGAGGTCGGATCGTGCCGTTCAGGCGGTGCATGAGAGGATGGATCTTGCCATTTAGGTGGTACAGGGGTCGCAGCTGGCCATGGGCGATCAAATTTCGAGGCTGGCGGCTCTTATGGATTCCACCAACTCTAGACTGCTAGCCATGGAGCAGACACTTCCTGGTCGTGCGTAGGCATCCACACCACATGTATCGGTTCCACTGCCTCCTCCTCCTTCTACTGATGATTCGTCACCGATGACGCTGACCCCGGCACAGTATAGGTTCATGTTGTCCCAGATGCGGGGACTGCCTCCTCCTTCTCCTGACTTTGCGTAGTCCTTTATTGGACTTATTTTCATTTGTTGTGTTGCTGACCCATTGTTGAATCTTTTTGTATTTATTTTATACATTTAGTGACAGTTTGTGTTATGTTGAACATTATCGGATGAACTCTTTTTATAGCCGTTTGGTAGTGGATTTGTATCCATCCGACTATTTTCTGTCTTTCTGATCGACGGATTCTATTTATTTGATTATTGGTAGTGCATTTTTATCATTTATCTCTATATTGGTTTATCGGTGTTGAGTGTTCCACCGAACGGGTCGACGAATCCAGAAAATTCTACGGAGGGTTGTTATGGGTCTATTATTTGTAAACTGTTATTTAAAATGCAGGTACAATACTATATAGAAAAAGCAATCATAATCCTATTTTTATTTAATTTTTTGTAGAATTTAGCGACGCTTAGCGACGAAATTTTACGTCGCTAATGTGTATATGAACGTCACTAACCTGAAACCAATACGTCGCTGAACGTTGCTATTCATCGCTACTGAACTGACGTGGTGTAACGCCCCAGTCCCAAAATACGTAGGACCAAGTGCGTAGACATGCCAGCTGTATACATACAAAGTACATGAGCCTTGTATGTATACATAAGCTGTAAAATGCAGTAAACCACAGCTAACTAATCTCATCCATAAAATAAAATCAAGCTTTTATAGAAATAAGTCAGAATTTGTCTGTTTACATGTAGTTGGGCGGAGACAAATCTACTACCAACTAATAAAAAGAAAAGAGATACATGACATACGAATGAATTGGCGAAAGTAGCAAGAAAGGTCCAAGGCACGTCATCTTCGAAGAAATGGAGAATACCACAACCTTGGCTAGATTACCTGCGGAAGACATGAACACACACCTGGGGAATAACCAGGTCCTCAGAGGGACTAGCAAGATACAGGAAGAACAAGCTAATATGAACTGTCAAAATAATAATAATATGCAAGACTCGCCTAGACACCAATATGCAAAGGGAATGCTAACCATCTATTGTGCAATTTAGAGGACAACTTTCATGCGCATGGGTGGGATTTAGGCTACATGTACGTAACTGGCATCCAGTCATCCGTATCCGTCCGTAACGTCCAAAATGTCAGAGGACATCTACAAATATAAATCGCCACAGTTCCATCCGGAGACTGTGGTTTACCTGTTTGGATTCCCATACGCACTAGCGACTGTCCTCCCCCAATATTTCCCATACTGTTCAAGTCATGTCCATGGCTCGTCCAGTTTTATAACTGCTTGAGTCTCTAAAACACTAGTCATAGCAGTTACGAACAACTACCGTCACACGACTTTAGAGATGGCCAGTCCATAAGTCGTGTCCCTAGCAAAATATCTCAAACCGTGTAGTGTGAGTGTCATGGCCACTACACCAAAAAGGTCCTTTTGGAACGCTAAAATTTTGTTCCAAATAATTTTAGGCACACCTATATTCCGTGCCTATTTATGGGCTGCCAGATTTGTTGGAACGGAATAAAGGCGTTCCAGTAAACATTTATTGGAACGCTTTTATGGTGTTCCAATATTGGAACACCAATAAAGCGTTCCAAAAAAGAGTTCCAACAAAACCTTACAAATTACTTTTTCCCTACTTATTGGAACGGCTAAAAAGAGTTCCAATGTTGGAACAATAGAAAGGCGTTCCTAAGAAAAGCATACCAGGATATTTTTTGCGCCAAATTTTGGAACACCTAGAAAGTGTTCCAGATTTCATATATATATATATATATATATATATATATATATATATATATATATATATATATATATATATATATATATATATATATATATATATATATATATGACTGCCCACATCATTTGAAATGGCACACGTGTAGCTTGAAATAATATATAGCAAGCATAAGTACCATGACTTACAGAACCTGTAGCACTCCAACAAATTTTATAAAAAAGAATAAAAATTGATAAAAGCAAAGGTATATAGAATAATAAATACATGCAGAATAGAAAAAAACAAAGGTATATAGAATAATAAAGACAAAATGTCTTACATAAGTATTTCATGTTTAATACAACCTTACTAAATTAACTATCATGCTAAAAAATTTATACAAGAGTTGTGAAAAAATTTGAGCAACAATTTTCTCCTCGTTCTCTTTTTCCTCATAGCTATTCAAATAGTTGGGAAAATAATTATACGGGATTTTATTCCTCATTCTCTTATTGCCTTCCTCTTAGTTGTCACGGTTGCTTCAAGCTTTGTGACATCTCTCATTGTTGGGATGGCCATTAAGTCTGCAAAGTCGAAAGATCACAAAAACAAACATTTAGTAGAGAAAAACAATTCAGAAGAGAGAGAGGAGTTGTTGACAAAGATGGTTAAAAAAGGGGAATAAAAAGAGGGAAAACACATTGAGTAATTCCGAGTAAGAAATGCAGTAAAAAGTTTAACTTAGAAAATAATCTGTTCTTATCAACAGGTCAAGTGCATGCATTAAATACGATCTGGTAAAACATGAAGGGTTACAGACTACTGATGAAACACCATCTGGTATATCCACTTAGGTTGCATGATCATAAGGAAGAGCCCACAATCCACAACTATGCATACACAGAGACAACAATAACTAATCCATAAAAAAGGTACAATATAGCTTTAGATTTTCTACCAGATAAAAAGGGAGGTAATAACTTATAATCAAGGAAAAGATGATAAGATTCAGGGCAACACACTTATATAGGGCAAACGAATAATAAATAAACACGATAGAGCACAGAATGCCAAGAATAAGAACTAACATCATCGAATTGTATCATGCTAGGTATCCCCATGCCTCTGGCACTCCTTGACAATTAGCTTTTTGAAATTGCTTCTCATTTATATACATGTGTCGTATTCCTAGCCATTTCTATCTTTTAATCTTGACACTTATCTTTTGTTGGGAAAGATCACTCCCTTTTAATCGTGACAATTCTATAGATGACACATACACGTGTCATTTCTTCGCCATCCGATTTACTCCTATCTTTTAATCTCGACCCTTCTTTATCCTTTTATCTTTTGTTGTGAAACACCGCTCTGTTTTATTATATAGTTAGTCAGAGTGCTAGGGCAACTAGATATTAGCATATGCAAATTCTAAATGAGTAAGTACTTAAGATACCACGTGCAAGTAGACTACATAGTTATATTGGGGTTTCGTGCGAGTATTGCAGTTAATTTACATTACTGCATGTGCCACAGGTAGTTATAATGTAATATACAAGTTCTATATGACATTTTAGTTGTTTGAAGTTCGAAGATATCAGCCAAAGAACAGTATCTCATCCGGATTATGGATCAATATCCAACAGAACTGACATAAAATGTTCACTACCAATTGGTTATTACCCTACCTCAGATTAAAAAAAAAAGGATTCCGTTGCCAACAACAACAAAGTTCCCAAAAAGGTGGTCTCTTGCATTGAATAAACTGCAAAAAAACTTTGAAAATTGCTAGATTAAATTAAGAGATATCTCAAGGCTCATTTATATTACTCCTGGACTGCATTCTTTTGGAATAAATACACATTTTAAAAACTAACAAATCAAATATTCTAACTGCATAATGCAATTCATTCATTGTAAAGTAGGATGACACACTAATGATGCTTAACCTGATAGTTGATGTACAATGTTCTAAAATACATACGATACATAATTAGCATTATCATCAATAACATCAAACTATAACACTTAATAATAGGATGATATCATATAACTTCCACAATCAAGAAGCTATGCAACAAAATATTACAAAATAATGTTCTCTGAGAAAGTGAACACTAATTGAAACATTATCAAAAGTTAATACAAGGAAAGGCATATCCTTTATAAATTCAAAAAATAATTTTAACCAGTTATCCATAGCTACAGAATAATAGCGTTAGCAGGAAATCCTTTGATACGTACTTGTAAATGTCTTGGAAGAAGGCTGTTGAGGAGGTCAACTGGAATTTTTTCTAGTCCACCAGGAAGCACAGTATGAACAGTAAAGGAAAATATTTTACGTACAATGTCCCAAGCGTTGTGCCAATTGATAAGTTCTTCATCAACAAGAATCCTCATAACCTCAGGAATTGCAAGGGAGGGGTGAGTATCATTTAACTGCAAGGCCACCTGAAAGATACTGGCACTAAAAGTTGAAGTTAACAAATAATACGAAAGGCGTAGGCCGTGCAAGACCCAAACTTCAACAACTGTGTCATGTGTGAATCATACATAACAATTGTATCAAAACAAACAACCTTCTCAGGAAATTGATCGAAGTTGCGGTGTGAATCTTTGAACCTCCTAATAATGTCTTGCACTGAGGCTGAGACGAAAAAGTACTGTTGCTTCAACCTAAGTTCCTTCCCCTATGAAGTAAACACATAACCAAGAAGTTCAATAGAAAACAAGTAACTAAATAATGTATCAGAAACACAGTAAAAGAGCAAATCATTACGCATAGTCCTAAAAACTGTGTCCGTTCTTTAATAGTACATACTAGAACAGTTCCATATTCAAATACATGATTCATTTATTTGACTTTATGGATTAGGAAGATATTACCAAAAACAGACTGAAGAGCATTAGTATAGAAGTCTAACATGATAACCACTACACAACAACTATTTTGTGTTAGGGGTGGTCCATGGTACATACTAGTTCTATTTTAGATACGTCCATGTTGGTGCCCCTTCAATCTTTGGGCCCTAGGCCGTCGCCCAACCTGTCATGGGCTAGTACCGGCTCTGAGTTTATACAAAAAGGAAGTCATGCAAAGAGAAAGGTGCAATATAGGCCAGAGAAGAAGAAAGAACAAATAAAGACGCTATGGCTACTTACAGTGATAATACACATCACTAAAGTGCCCTCGTTGGCTTAGCTTTGCTCAACCTTGTCTGTCTAACTTTATTTCTGAATCATCTTTGCACTCACGCACATGACCCTGAATAAAACATTGAACCCTACTAGAAAGTCTTTTGAAGCCTACTAGCAAGTCCATCATGAAAAAGTCAAATAGAGGGGAGAATTGGCAGTGAAATGACCCTTATGAATGTATAAACATGAGCATAGACGACCTTGTGTCTGCTTCAGTAAAACTTTAAAAGGCTTTATTTCTTTCAATATAGCACAAGTAACTTTCAACTTTATGGTATAGAGAACTGTAATAACTGGTAAGTTGTCATGTTGTAAATGTGCTTACCAGGTCATAATGGCCATTAGGTTTAGCTGCCCACAGATGGAGATTTGTAGTATTCCTTGTCCCATAACTTGGTATTGGATTGTCATACGCAACAGCCTCTACCTATGGGAAGCAAAATGAGTACGAAGTAGATCGTCAGGGTAATCAGAAATATTTTATTCTAAGAAAGACTAGAGTTAATGCATAAAGCCATTGAGAGGGTGCTAAAACTTGATGAACAACAGAATACCGTCTCTCCAGGTACCCAAACTTTACAATGATGCCCATCTAATTGCTTTTCTTCAACAGTCCCATAAAACTAGTGCATCCAGGAGAACAAAGCAAGAAACTTGTTAGCCCATAAATATGAAGTATATTTAACTGAAGTAATATTAGATCATTTTTCTACCTTAACTGCATAGGAAATACGAAGACGTTCTATCTCCCACGGGTTTCCAAAATTCAGCCAATAATCAGGTTGCTCATGTTGAAATCCATCCAAGATGACCTGACGGAACAATCCATATTGATAACGGAGTCCATAACTGCAAATGAAAGCATTTGTATTCACTATTCTCAGAGAGACAGGCTATCCAATATCCAAAGGACGATAAATATCTATCTATTATGTACTGTATGGTTATGTTTCAATCATAAAAGAGAAATTCAGGCATCAAACACTAAATGTGTATGTCTTCAAACCCAAATAAATATAACTAAACCATCAATGTCAATTTAAAAGACATAGTCAGAACAAAACATGATTGATACCAATAAATTTTGAAAGACAAAGAGTCAAAGACTTACCCCCAAGCAGGAAAGTCCATGGTCGCTAACGAATCCATCTGACATGCAGCAAGACGAGCTAGACCACCATTACCCAGAGCTGCATCCCCTTCCTGCCAGACTTAAAATAAAAATTAGCATATGTAAGTAAATAAAACCACCTACTTATCTGATGCATAGTAACTTTCCTCAGAACACTACCTTTTCACACCAAATAGGGTTGGCTACATCTTCAAAGGAAATTCTATATTACTCAGATTTCAAAGAAACTCCATAGTAGATTATTAAGAATTTAACTTCGCTGTTTGCACAATACAAAGTATCAATAAAACTCCAGTGCCATAAGTTACATGAAAGATCTAGGAGCAGCTTAGTTGCTCGTAAGTACTACATTGGAAATCTACTTACCAAAAGAGACAGGATATGTACACATTTTACTAGATATACCAAGGTTCCATAGAGCGGAAAGTTAAAATATTAATATCAATAAATTCAAAAAAATAGAATTATATATATATGAATTTTAAATTTTCCGCTGCCTACTCTATTCACCCCCCTCTAGAGTATTGCGCTTTACATCCCGTTCCTATATATCGGTCCTACACGTTCAATACTTGACTCATCAATCTCATGAAATTATTGGGTGCATCACTCAAACCAAATGACATCCATCAAGTCATATAACCTATCTTTGGTCTTGAAAGCAGTTTGTCCACAGGACATATTGGAATTCGGTAATAACCACTTACTAAATCAATTTTAGCGAACACCTTCTTAAAGACTAAGTACTTGTGAGTATTAGTTTAGATTCAATTCAATTACATTCCCTTCTTAAAGGCTCCACAAACAAATGCTAAGCCATTACAACACTGTAAGTTACATTGTTGTCATTAACTTATTTCAAGTTCCAGTTAAATATTAGTTTGAGTATCAAAAATTAACGAACAAAAGACTACTCGTGAAACTATATTATCGGCCTTCTATCCCGAAAGCATATATAAAATTTTCTTTAACAGTCATTCCATTTAATAACAAGCACCAAACCCAATTTGAAAAACATGTGAAACTATATTCTAATCTATAACTTCATAACTTTGGATGCATATATATATAAAGCATTTTCATAGTTTAACAAATAAGTTCCTTGCACATGAAAAAAATGGACTCCTACAGAGAAAAGATAAAACTTAAGAAAACTAATGTCTTAGCTTCAAGTGAAACAAGCAAATTCGAGCTGGAGTTGGTTGCATAACTATGACATGTCAAAGAGGGATATATCATAATAGTCATGTCCATTAACTCTTGTGATGATCTTACAATACTCCTAAGTCTTAAATATATTATCCATACTATTCTTGCCACTACCATCAACATTCATATTTAATTATGCAAATGTGCTAACAAGTTCATCAAGAATGTTTGCACAGTATAGTCGGACAATAACAAAGATGAATCAAGAGACTTGATAATGTCAATTTATATGCATCTTGAGCATCTAATACTAGCCAAGTATCATATTACTTCTAGAGCCCTGTCAATTTAGCAGAGGAATACTATAATTTAAGAAAACCAAAGTACTTTATATTTTAAGGTTAAACTCATTAAATCCTAAACTAACCTTCCAAATTCTCAAACAAATGCATTCACGAACATTTCTTTTCCACAATTTTTTCCTTCTTCCTCAGTCATTCACTACCTCGACCATCTCTCTTTTTCCCCAGTAACCTAGGAAATTCAAACCCAAAAACCCATAACCAGAGAAAAAGGGGTTAGGGTTAGAATTTTGTTTAGTCCTACTGCTTTTAAATTTATGTTAGTTTTTACTTCTGAAACAAAATTAGTTTAAAAATCGATACAAGGATAAAGAAGTCAAAAATAATGCACATGACCATTAAATTGGAAAGATAATTAAAGCCTAAAAAACTCTAGATAGTGGAAAATAGTTGAGACATTTTGACCTATAAAAATTGTGGTGTTGATGTCGCAAGAATTCGCCATCATCATCATCGGCTGCGGCGGAGCGGAGGTGGTGTTGGCGGTTGATGACGACGTTGCCGACGGCTTCTTCCGCTTCTTTTTCTCGTAGGCTATCCCACGGGCCTTGGCCTGGGAGTCCCTGACCTCCCTTAAGTAGAGCCTGACGGTGCGCGTGCCGAAGGGGTTGGCCTCCGGCTGGCCGTCGTTCTCCTCTAAGGCGACGCTAACGTGGCCGACGAGGACGTCGAGGCTGCTCCAGGCCTGGCGGAGCGGGCAGGGGCAGGGGAGGGAGGGTTTGGGTGGCCGAAGAAGGGGCAGCCGTCGGAGTGGACCTTGGTCTTGCCGAACTGGTCGAGGTAGCGAGGAACTCGAGCACGTAGGTGTCACTGCAGCGGGAGAGGGCAAGGAGGGCGGTGGTAGCGGAGGTACTGGCCGAAGGTGTTCCAGTCGCTGCGGTTCTGGGACTCGTAACGGTTGGGCCGACCACCATCGGAGCCGCCGACAGCGCCGCCGCCGACAGCCGCAGTCCAAGCCCGGTGCTAGCATCTCGAACCTAATCTAAATTAGCTCTCAGTTGATTAGATTTGTGGAAAGTAGAAAGAAAATGAGTAAGGAGAGAGAGATTTGGGGTGGGGGTTTTGTGGGGTAGGTGGGGTGGGATGCATGCCAGATGAAGAAGAATAGTGTAGACGTTTAGCATTATTGTTTCATAAAAGTCATTCGATCACATGAACTAAATTTTTATTATTGGAAATGGTTTTAGAACGGTTTATATGTGTTCCAGATTACATAAATTTTATTAAAAATAAAAAAATTAATATTTAGAACGGTTTTTTATTTTGGCACACTTTTTTTCCGTTCCAAAATCTAGACACACTTAATAGGCGTTCCAGATTGAAATATGCCTAGTGTTCCTAATTAACTATTTTGGTGTAGCCCAAGGAGATATAAGGATATCCCCCAACAAGAAGGTAGTCCGCTAAAACTAAGTTAACATGCATATAGTAAAGTAAAACGACTAATAGAGTCGCTTGCACCCAAGTGTGGCTTGGACTCGCAATTTATAACAAAAAATAACAAATATGAAACAAAGTAAATAATGCAGAAAAAAAATAATATGACAATAAATTAGCAAGGTATACTTGCCTGGTAGACCGCCTGGTGTGGCGCGATGATCAAGGTGGTACGAACTGCGACTTCGGTGTTACAACTACACAAGATGATTTCAGGCAATTGGACGGACTATGCCATTGAGTCCGGAATAGCCAAATTAGCTAGGGACGACATGGAGATGTCCAGATTCGCGAGAAAATAGGAAGAATGGTTAGTTAAGATCAAGGATGACGATCCCAAGGAAATTTGTAATTCAATACCTAATTATTTTCAAAAATATTTATAATCTTTTTGGAAGCTACCTTTTACTGGTCAAAAATATTTTTTAGATAAATACTAAAAATAAATTTAAGTTCAACTCTAAATATATCAAATATACCCTTTTGGTTAAAACTATACTTTAAATTACTATATATTAATATATTTTATAAAACAACATTTTAAACCATAATATAGTTTGGAGATATATACTAATAGTAAGTAGCAATATTATTACTAGTAAAATTAAAATATTTAATAATAAGGATAAACATAACAATATATGTATGTACATAGTGATAGTCTCATATAAATTGATATTAAATAGTAAAACAAGTAATATAAAGATAGCAAATAATGAAAGTAAATCATAATATGGAAGAACTGAACAGATACCAAGGTTACCTTATTTATATATATTTATATTTTTTAGAAGAAATTAAATAGTAATAGTCATAATAAAATAAAATTAGAGAGGTCAAAGAGTAGCAGCAGTAACTGCTCCTTCGACTACATGAAGAGGACACTAATAAAGAGAGGATGAGAGAGAGTAAGGAGAACAGAAAGGAGAGGTGATGTAGAGAGAAATAGGGCGGACTCACCGATCGTACCGAGGCTGGACACGGCGGACGGCCAGGCGAGGGTTTCTTCGGCACGGCGGAGGAGGGCGGAGATGAGATCAGGATCGGGAGGAAAAGGGCGAAAGGGGGCGGCCGGTTGGAGCGCTGCAGCTCGAAGGTGGCACAGGCGGCCGGCCAGTCCTGGGGAGACGAGGGGTGGAAGACGATGGAGTTTTCCACTAGGAAGCTGCCGGCGAGACTCGTCGGGCGGCGCATCACGGAAGTGGAGGGAGAACAGGCGGAGGGAGCGGTGGACCATCCCGACGGCGCTGAGGGGCCGGAGGGGAGATTGACGGAGCAGTCGGCGCTCCGGTAGGTAGCTATGTGGGCTGGGTTGCACGAGGCATCGGAGCAAGCGCTGCTCGCGGGCGAAGTGGTCGTCGGGTGAAGAGCGAGCGGGAGATTGGGAGCGGGTGTTGGGGTCGAAGTTCGTGGAGGCGACGACGCGACACTGCAGCGCACGTCCATGCGAAGGCTCGGCGGTGCACGTGTAGCTAGGAGAAGGGCAGCCGTGGAGGTTAGGGTTCCTTTCTCTTCTATTTTTGTTTGTGGTTGGTGGTAATGTTGGGTGGGAGGCTCTGCTAGGCCGATGTGGGTAGTCGGGACGATCGGAGAACTGGGTGGTAGCGGCGGTGGTTGGGACTTCGGCCGGGAGCGTAGCCAGGTTGGTTGATGGCTGGTGTTGTATGTGGTGGTTTGGGCGGTTTGGAGAGGCTGGGCATGGTACTGATGGATGTGGGAAGGTGACAGGTGGTGGTGGTGCGTCGAGTCGGCCACGGTGAGGTGGTGGTTCGGCGACGGGTCGAATTTTGTGATGATGGTGACGACGGTGGTTACGGTGGAGGGGAACGGTATTGGTGGTGGTGAGCCGGGGAGATGGCGGGGGTGACAGTTGGTGAAGATGGTCGGAGGTGGTGATGGCAGTGGTGTGCTACGGTAAGGCACGACGGGAGTCTGGGAGGAATGGTTAGGAGGCGGGGTGGTTTGGTTGTCGGGCTTAGAGTTGGGTTGGAACAGGGGAGTCGGCCAGGAAAGGGGATCGGGTCGAGGCTGTGGGGTTGGGTTTGGAATTCGGTTGTGTCGGGATGTGTCCGATACGGAAGAATAAATGTAAATGTAAATGTAAAAAAAAGATTGGAATAAGAATTTGGATGGACACAGACACGATGCACTTATATTTGTGGAGAATTTTATGGAATAGTATTGTGGAGAAAACAATGGGGAGTCTTCCCTATTTATAGGGTTGAGGAATCCTTGGTAGATAAAGACTAGGATTTATTTAAACCCAAATAGATAATTTCACTATTAAATTTAAACTATTTAAATAAAATAAAATCACCATTTAAATTATCACAATTAAATTCAAATTATCTTTTTATAATAATAATTAATAAATTTTGAAAATCATAATAAATATTTAAGTATTAATAGAAAATAATTTCAAACTATTAATTAAATAGCATAATAATTTCAAAAATGGGAATAAATATTTTAAATAGTAATAGAAAATATCTTTAAAATACATTTTTAATAATTTAGGTAAATAATTTCGAAAATAAACATAAATATTCAAATATTTAAAATACCTTCTTGCTAAATAATTTATTATAAATAATAAAAATAAATTTTGAAAATATACATGAAATAATTTTTCATGTGCTTTACACGAGTAGAATATTCACATAAATCTAGTTTTCTAAATTATCAATATTAAAATAATAATTAAAATAATAAGTTTTGCCAACCTCGATAGATGCTTTTCACAAAAAATAAATCTTATATATATTATTTTGAAACTATCCTCCATAGATAAATCCATAATCAAAACTGTTTTTCAAAAAATGTGTAGCTCGCACATATTCGCACTCGACGAGCAAATACGAAACGCGACGTACAATACGCAAAAATAAAAATCCAATCCAAAAAAATATGTAGTAAAAATTAGGGAGTTTACATCCTACCCAACTTACCAGAATTTTGTCATCAAAATTAAGAATAATTAGGGGTTGAGAAGGTACAAGGGTATATCGATAAGGAAAATCAAGTCTTTGTGCGAGGCAAAGTAATGACGTTCAATGCAAACGTGCATTGGAAAATCGTGAATAAGATAGATAGGAAAATAATTTATGGCTATGGTTTAGGTAATGTATGAGGATCGCTAGTTAATGAAATCTGAGATTAATATGACATGAACTAGGGATTAGTGAGTAGGTCAAAGAGAATAATTTAGGGACTTGGGAGATATGGTTCCGTAAGAATATAGTCGTCTAGGTTTAGGGGTACTGTTAAGGTAACGATTATAATCATTCTTAGGTTTCCAAACGATTAGAAAGTCGCGATAGTAGATATAAGATCAAATAAAAGGACGGGTAGCTCATGGCAAGCTTGTAGTCGTATGACTTGGTCGAGGGTTAGCTACGCCTTTACAAAACACCAGAGTTCAAGGGAGATGCGAGCGAATACAATTGCGGATTCAAATGCGATTTAATAGTTCGAACAGGAGGTTGTCGATCGCGGTTGAGATCCTAGAGGGCAAGTTTAACTATATCTCAACCACGTAGAATAATCGTGTGAAAGGCGAACCAAAGTCCACTTGGTTGATCAGACCATCATGCACCGGTTCTGATTAGACAATATGTTAGTGGGTGTGCACCCAATAAAACATGTCATGATCAAGCTCGATAAGGGAATAAGCTTGCAAAACTTTGGCTAAATTAGCAGCATAGGATAGTTAAAACTATGAGCACGAGAGTAGATAAAATAAGAAAATATGAAAGTCCGAGTGCCATAAGGATCTAAGTCTTGTTTGTGCCTATACAATCATCCTACTGTTTTATGGTCTAGGACTTGGTTAATGTCATAAGGGGGTTTAGGTCGTAAGGCCTTCTATCCAACTTACAAGAGTTAATCTAGTAGGGTGATGGGACAATGGGTCATGTCCATCTAGTATGGGTTACCTTATTAATCTCTATCAAGCACGAAAGAAGGACACGAATCACGATAGGAGGGATCAAGCAAGATGCAACTCGAGGAGTCAAACGAGAAGGTGGTCAAGTATGTGGATGAGATCGCTACAACAAAAAACCCTTTTAATGACGGCTAAAAAGCGTCATTAATGACGAACCATGATGCTTTTTTTTCCACAGAAACCGTTATAAAAATGGGTGTTATAAATGTTTTTTAAAAGTGTCATAAAATAACCGTCATTAATAGTTTCTATAAAAGCGTTATGAATAGTTAATATATAGTGCACAATTCAGGACATTTTGAAAGCGTTATGAATAGATAATCTGTATAAGCTCAATGGAGAACATTTATAACACTCAATATTACTGAACTCATCACATTTATAATGCTTAATACTGCACATTATATATTACTTTCCAAAAACTTCTCAATTCAATTTTAAAACAACCACATTGAACTATATTCACAAGAAAATATTGAAATATTATATCACCATCTTCATTACATTATCTCAAAATAGGGTATCCAAATACATATATTTACAACTACTACTTAAATGGATCCTCAAAACAAGTAATTACTTTGGCTTCAACTTGAGCACATCAAAACTGTCAACATCACGTGTAGCAAATCCTTGAAAAAGATAAAAACACGGAGACCAGGTCATCATCATTTGTAAGCACCAAAAAGCTTTTCATCATCTCAAGTACCTTCTCAGCATAAGGAAGAAAAGCCTGCTCCGTAGCAGCTGCTACCGAGCCTATTGCAGACTGCATCAAGTCGAAAAGAAGGGTTGTAATAAAGAAGAAAATAATTCTGCTATAGATTTCTACAGAGAAAGACAAAAGAAGCAGAAATACCATGCAAGTTTCTTGCAGATTTCGAGGACTAGTTTGGAGTGCAGTAATTAATCTCCCCATCAGGGGATCAAGATAAGGAAGGATCTCTTCTCCCATATCCTCACAGAAAGATGCCAGTACATAGTATGACTTCTCCTGTGATATATATTACAACCATAAGAATGCAATAGCCTGGAAATAATAGAGATTCTAGTACACACACAAAAAAAGAAGACAAATTACCTTCACTTCATCTGAAACATCTTCAAGGGCATTTAGAATAGAGGGAAGTATACTTTCATAACTAGAAATGACCTCAGGTTGCAGGTGTTCAGCAAATTGACCCAGTGCAAATGAAGCAGCTCCCTTGCTAAAGCTCGATTATCAAGAGAGTGTGGCTAAAATAATACACAAAGAATCAGGGGGTTAGTTTAACGGGAGAAAACACATTGCCATTTCCTGATCGCAGATCTAAAACATTTGAAAAGAATTGATGCGATCAATCTACAATTAAATACCTTTGCGACCATTGGTTCCAACTTGGATACATCAAATTTGTAATCTTGAACAAATCTACAATAAAGGGTACACGTGTTAAGCAATAGCAGGCGTTTACACAAATGTGGTTAACAGTTACACAAAAGTACAAAAAGGAAAGCTATACAACACTTGGCCAAAGAGCAGGTGCAACAGGCCAATCATCATAATGGACACTTCATGGAAGTGAAACAATAGGAATCTAAGCTCTAGAGAATACATGGTTGTCAAATAACGCCATAGGTATTTTACTATCAATATAATACTTTCTAAAGGTCAGATCAAAAGTATTTACATCGACTGGGAGGAAAAGTAACTGGCAGAACATATAGGCTTAGGCACCTCCGTTTGAAACATTTGCATATTTGAAACAAGAAGTTAAATCTCCTGCTCCAACAGGATATATTTTCTCTAACATCAGCACCAAAATTTAACAAGATCTTATGGTTCTCACTTCACCTTTAGGTTTAAGGTAGAACTATCTGATAAACCTGACTGTTGTCTCATAGGCATAAAAGCCACACTTGGGCTAAAGTCAGAAGAAGCAATCCCACTTAAGATGCACCAAACACCCCCCATATTTTGGAATAAAAGCTATGTTGTTGTTTGTGCACCAAACACAAGAATGGCACATCCCTCGCTCAATTCACTTACCATACAGATAACATAATCTTCACTATTCAAAATCTGAATATCAGAAACGAGAGAAGCTTGGTTCCAAGACTGATGCTTCTAGAAAGAAAATATGAGCATTCTTCTACTTTGCATTTAGTACTAAAAGAAGAAAAAGAAAGATATCATCACAACCATGCTGAAAAATTGTCCCAGAGAATTTTAAACTTAATTTTTCTAGGATTCAGAGACATATATGAAAAACCTCAGTTCACAAGTACTTCCCAAAACTTCACCAAGATATAGGAAAACTTCCAATTCAAGAACTTGACCATTGTACTTAGCCATTGATAAAATGATCCACCCCGCAAATTGTATTTCAACCACCTCCCTTTAGTCCATTTCAACATCATTGTTTAGGAAAGAGACCAATTTAGGGGGCTTCAGGGATGTATAAAAAATCTAATCCTGACATGTCACTAGCAAACAATAATTTTACAAAAGAGATTAACATTCAGTATAATACATAATGAAATAGTTTTCCAACCAGCAATAATACCAGAGCTTAAAGAATCAGATTTAGAATTACCTCGCATGTCCATCACTATATACAGGTTTAAAATTCACCAATGTCTTGTCCTGGATAAATTAATTTAAAAAAAAGATGATGCCATAATTTGAATGAGCAAACTACTATAGTAACTAATGCAAAGGTCCAATTCTTTCTAAAGTCCGGGTATAATCTGACAATCATTCATGTGGATTACAATTAACACATCCGTGCAAAAATAATACACTAGAGCTTTTCCAAGAAGTAGTACACTTTAAGAAGAGCAAACTTCCATACCTGAAGGTACTTGAATGTAGTTTCATCTGCAGGGACAACTCCATTCTTACTACCCGCTTCAACAACCATGTTACACAATGTCATCCGCTCTTCCATCTACTAGGGATAAAAAGAGAGGTCATTTGTTGGCCATACGAAAATGTATTGCCCGACAGCATAGAGTGCACTTACAGTTAAACTTTCAACAGTAGAGCCGACAAATTCCATGGATTTGTATGTTACACCAGCAACACTGATTTCACCAATAATCTTCACAACAAAAAGTGGGTCAAAAATGCTCGTGAATTTAATAACAAATACATTATAATTAGGTCAGAATCTGATTCTTCCATCAGGAAACAATTACAGTAACAAGTTAACTGATACAAAACTTACTTGCAAGATCAAATCCTTGGCAAGTAAATAGTTAGGCATTTCTCCGGCTCTTCCCGAGGATCCCGATCGTGAAGCGAAATTGAAATCGAAGAAGAAAAAATATAAGCCCTAGAAATCAAAGAAGAAATCCATCGAAACCCCAGAAATCGATAAAGTATAAACAAAATATAAGCCCTAACCGAAGAGAAATTGGAAGAAAAATCGAACCTTTGCGTAGATCTGGAGTTTGGGAGAGAAATTGGAGTCAAACCGAAAAGGAGGGAAAATGAAAAGTGGAAAATTGGGGGAGAAGAGGTTTGAGGAGGAGAGATGCTGCTCCCTTAGAAAATGGATGAGAAATGAATTTTCTCTCTCCCACTTAGATTTTATACAGTGAAAGAATTACAAGTTTGCCACCGCTCTAAACTATTAATAACGCTTTATTTTATAAACGTTATAAAAAGCCCAGAATTAGCCCAAACCGTCATAGAAAAAAGGTATTTTTCAACTTAATAACGCTTATGTTTCTGCCGTCATTAAAACTCCTTATCGAGCGTCATTAAAAGGGTTTTTTGTTGTAGTGGATCCTAGACTCTAATCCTATACGCAGGCTTGCGTGGTACGGTAAAGTAACCAAACAATTTATCTTGACATATATGGGCCACCACAAAAACATGTAACGCTCCAGTCCCAAAATACGTAGGACCAAGTACGTAGACATGCCAGCTGTATACATACGAAGTACATGGGCCTTGTATGTATACATAAGCTATAAAATACAGTAAACCACAGCTAACTAATCTTATCCACAAAATAAAATCAAGCTTTTATAGAAATAAGTCAGAATTTGTCTGTTTACATGTAGTTGGGCAGAGACAAATCCACTACCAACTAATAAAAAGAAAAGAGATACATGACATACGAATGAATTGGCGAAAGTAGCAAGAAAGGCCCAAGGCACGTCATCTTCGAATAAATGGAGAAGACCACGACCTCGGCTAGAATACCTGCAAAAGACATGAACACACACCTGGGGAATAACCAGGTCCTCAGAGGGATGTAGCAAGATACATGAAGAACAAGCTAATATGAACTGTCAAAATAATAATAATATGCAAGACTCTTTTAGACACCAATATGCAAAGGGAATGCTAACCATCTATTGTGCAATTTAAAGGACAACTTTCATGCGCATGGGTAGAATTTAGGCTACATGTACGTAACTGGCATCCAGTCATCCGTATCCGTCCGTAACGTCCAAAACGTCAGAGGGCATCTGCAAATATAAATCACGACAGTTCTATCCGGAGACTGTGGTTTACCTGTTTGGATTCCCATACGCACTAGTGACTGTCCTCCCCCAATATTTCCTATACTATTCAAGTCATGTCCATGGCTCGTCTAGTTTTGTAACTGCTTGAGTCTCTAAAACCCTAGTCATAGCAGTTACAAACAACTACCGTCATACGACTTTACAGATGGGCAGTCCATAAGTCGTGCCCCTAGCAAAATGTCTCAAACCGTGTAGTGTGAGTGTCATGGCCCAAAGAGATATAAGAATATCCCCCAACAAGAAGGTAGTCCACTAAAACTAAGTTAACATGCATATAGTAAAGTAAAACGATTAATAGAGTCGCTTGCACCCAAGTGTGGCTTGGACGCACAATTTATAACAAAAAAATAACAAATATGAAACAAAGTAAATAATATAGAAAATAAATAATATGACAGTAAATTAGCAAGGTATACTTGCCTGGTAGACCGTCTGGTGTGGTGCGATGATCAAGGTGGTACGAACTGCGACTTTGGCGTTACAACTACGCAAGATGATTTCAGGCGATTGGACGGACTATGCCATTGAGTTCGGAATAGCCAAATTAGCTAAGGACGACATGGAGATGTCCAGATTCGCGAGAAAATAGGAAGAATGATTAGTTAGGATCAAGGATGACGATCCCAAGGAAATTTGTAATTCAATACCTAATTATTTTTAAAAATATTTATAATCTTTTTGGAAGCTACCTTTTACTGGTCAAAAATATTTTTTAGATAAATACTATAAATAAGTTTAAGTTCAACTCTAAATATATCAAATATACCCTTTTGGTTAAAACTATACTTTAAATTACTATATAGTAATATTTTTTATAAAACAATATTTTAAACCATAATATAGTTTGGAGATATATACTAATAGTAAGTAGCAATATTATTACTAGTGAAATTAAAATATTTAATAATAAGGATAAACATAACAATATATGTATGTACATAGTAATAGTCTCATATAAATTGATATTAAATAGTAAAATAAATAATATAAAGATAGCAAATAATGAAAGCAAATCATAATATGGAAGAACTGAACAGATACCAAGGTTACCTTATATATATATATATATATATATATATATATATATATATATATATATATATATATATATATATATATATATATTATAAGAAATTAAATAATAATAGTCATAATAAAATAAAATTAGAGAGTTCAAAGAGTAGCAGCAGTAACTGCTCCTTCGACTACATGAAGAGGACACTAATAAAGAGAGGAGGAGTGTAATGCCTGTTGTTCGTATTACGTATTTAAGAATACGTGTACGTATTTTATCTCGTATTTGGCCATGGTTCATCTTGGTTTGGGTTGGCTTGGGTTGGTTCGGCTAGGCTTGATTAGCCTTGGTTCATCATGAACCAAGAGTGAACCCCCTACCTACCACAACCAACCCCATTTATTAACCTCTTCCTATTCTCTCTCCTCATTATTTCCTTTCTTCTTCATTACTCTCCACCACCAACCAAGAAAACCCTAGCCTAGGTAAGTGCAATCTTGCTTCATGAAGAAACCCACCATTTTTATTGTTCTAACCTCTTCTTTGCAACTTTCTAATCTACATTAGAACTTGTCATTTTCTATTTTGAAGCTTAGATTTTTGTAGATCTAGAATTTAGTCATTTTTGGATTTTCATGGTTTTGATCTATTAAACTTCCTTGTTTTCAAGTTTTGATGGTTCCATGTGGTAGAGAATTTCATTCTACCCAATTTTGACCTTTGGAAAGTTGGATTTGGACTTGTTTTGACCAAGTTATGGACTTTGGAAGCTTTGAGTTCAACCATGGAGTTCTTGCTGTTTGGAGAAGACAGTGAGCAGTGCACGAGCTTTTTAGCTTGCGTCACTGAGCTGTACGCGCTTTTTAGCGCAGCGCAGTAGACCCCATACGCTGCCTTTTGGAAGCGTATGATTCGCATACGCTCGCTTGCTTGACAAGGAGTCGTATGGAGTCCATACGCTGCCTTTTGGAGGCGTATGACTTGCATACGCTCACTTGGATAGCCATGAGTCGTATGGAGTTCATATGCTGCCTTTTTGGAGCGTATGACTTGCATACGCTCACTTGTGTGACAAGAAGTCGTATGAAGTCCATACGCTACCTTTTTGGAGCGTATGCCTTGCATACGCTCACTTGTATGACAAGGAGTCGTATGGACCTCATATGATGTCCCTTGTGAGCGTACGCTTACCTGAGCGTACGCTTACCTGAGCGTAGGCTTACCTGAGCGTAGGCTTACCTGAGCGTAGGCTTACCTGAGCGTAGCCTGACTTGAGCGTAGCCTGACCTGAGCGTATGACTTTTGCACTGAGCGTATGGCCTTTGGCTGACTTGGTCTTATGTCAGCATGTCACTTTGGTTTTATTTTCCTTAAGCTTGGCTCTTCTATATCCCTGTATATTGATATTTTATTAGATATCTTACGCCCATTTTATATCCTTACGTCTTTTGTCATGAACTTGATAATCACGAATTTATTTAATAGGTTTGTTAATAATAATTGAACATGGCATGGCAGGACAAGCATACCTGACATGGTTATCTCGAATTGCGGTTGCGACGGCTAATGTGACATGACCTGACAAGAATGACTAACCTGGACACCGTGGATGATTGCGTTTGCACAATAAACCAGTATTGTCTTGCATCATGTCTAGGAGGGGATCCCTGAGTACCACGGTCAGGGATACCTACTGTAATTAACTAAGAGTAATAAACTAGAATAATTTAGTAGACATGAAGAGATTCCCAGCTACAGGCAATCCTGTTATCTGGGTGCATTAAGTGGACTTGTAGCCTACCGACGAGTAGGGCACACTTCCAGCACACAGTCATGTGGTGCACCCTTCATAAACGGACATTCGACCTGGATTACTTGGATAGTCTGCAGGGCTTGTGGCTGTTGAAATAATCTCATTGCATCTTGCTAGTAACTAGGCCTGTGATAACCCTAGCTAGTTAAAGTATCAAGCCGTACTCTTGATTGGCCGTGATTGCTTGGATGAAGTTATTCTAGCTTAGTCTTATCCTGATCATGTGCAAGATCATGACAAGACACGATTATTGATGCTTGCCTAAACAATAACGATCGGGGGACCAGTTCTGTTCAGGCGAAGGGTTACAACCCCGGTCCTTGTTTGGTTTAAGGGTTGTAACCTGGCTCCCGGAGCAGTTCTGTGCCTTCCCTTTGGTTATTGCCTTACTTGTACCCCGTGCCATGCTTGTCATGTTTTATCTTACTTCAGCAACATGATTATCTATAATAGCCTTAACAATAAAGATCAGGAGTCCAGTTCTGTTCAGGCGAAGGGTTACAACCCCGATCCTTGTTTGGTTTAAGGGTTATAACCTGGCTTCCAGAGCAGTTCTGTGTCTTCTCTTCGTTTATTGTCTTATTACCTTGTCCATAGTAATTGAGACGGATTTCCATTCAGGTGAAGGATTGCAACCCCGGTCCTTGTTTGGTTCAAGGATTGTAGTCTGGCTGCTTGAATGGTTTCCTCGTACTCAATTATTGTTGTTATTTCTGATAATTTAACTTTAATGTTCCTTACTATATGCTGGTTTTAGTTTCTAAATGAAGCCTCCTTTGTGGCACTTGCTCTTACTGGGGTCTGACCCAGCTGGTTTTGTATGGCCAGATATCGGAGCAGCTCCAGAGGATCCACCTAACTTCCAGCCAGATGGTGACCACCAGGCGTAACCCTGGCAACGAGTGGGTTTCTTTTTGTCCTTCCACTTTATTGTAAAATTATTCTTTTGAGGCGTTTAGCCGACGAGCACGTGTTAGCTCGATTGCACTTTTACTTACTGTCTGCCTACGGGCTGTAACATGATTAACAGATCCTAGGGTTGATCATGTATGACTAAACTCTTACTAGTCCTGATATTTTGTATGACTAGCTTCATGATCAGCTGAATATGTAATATTTGGGATGCCTTATTATTGTATATTTAATGATCATACATTTTGTAACTTTTATTTACTTGCTTGTGATTGAGACAATAGGCTTGTTCATGACCTTAGAAGACTGTTGGCTTGTAGTTAAACCCTCATGTATCCTAGACAGCCGTGACCGTATAGCGAGGTGGGTTGCACTTCAATATACGTAGCTGGCTATGTCTGCCCCCGCTCTCCAGTATTCTGGTTCTGGGGCGTGACATGGTTTAAGTGGTGGCCCATGCAGGTCTTGTAAATCAAGATATGTGAGGGTTACCGAATAGATGTCTCAATCAATATCCACCTTTGAACTCTGCTCGTATCTTCTGAATCCCTGGATTCTTGTCCTGATCATATGCTTGTATCGTTGATCTGTCCTGGTCCTTCCTTATTGTTCCCTATGTCGTCTTCTTCAGCGGCATTGTTCGTGGTCCTACCGACCAGCAAGGCGGAGCACCTCCCGCGGACCAGCAGCAACCTGGAGATCAAGCCCAGCATTCCGGGGTAGCCTCCAGAGTCGTGCCTTCTGGCGGAGAGCCACCAGTCCAGCCAGTTCAGCCTGTAGAACCTGATGACGGTACTTTGGTAGGACTCGTCAATACCTTGATAGCTTCCCAAGACCGGCATGTAGACGCCTTGCAACAGGCAGTGACGGATGCTTTGACCCGGGGTGGTCATCAGGGTAACAACACGGCCAACAGCTTCAAGCGCTTGAACTCTCCCTTCTTTGACGGTAGTGAAGATGCTATCGTCGCAGATGCTTGGCTTCAGGACACAGAGGTGATTCTAGAAGCAGCCAGGACTCCAGAAAACGAGAAGGTGGCCGTAGTGCGCCAGCAGCTATTAGATCTTGCCCGCAGTTGGTGGGCGGCGCAGGCCGAGGGATTAGTGGCACCCATTGCTTGGGCAGTATTCAGAGAGAGATTCCAGACGAAGTATTTTGATGTTGTGGCTCGGTATGACTTACAGACGAGGTTTACCAATCTGAAGCAAGGAGGCAGGACGGTCGACGGATATACGGCCGAGTTTTCCAGACTCAGTCGGTTTGCTCCCACCTTGGTGGCAACCGAGTATGATAGAGCCCAGCAGTTCCAGCAGGGACTTCATCTGGAGATCTTGTTGGCAGTAGAGCAATTTGAGCATCAGACTTTTTATGCAGTCTTGAGAGCAGCCCGGAGGCATGAGTATACCTCCCAGAGGATTATGGATAGGGTCGGAGGTCGGAAGAGATCTCACGGCCAGATGAACCAATCATCAGCTCCAGCCCCGGCAGCTAGAAGTTTAACTATTAGAACTCCGAGACGGGCGGCCTCGGTGACGTCGGTTCAGCATTCTACCCCGACGCACCCTCAGCAACAGAAGCAGAAGCAGCCTTCCGCAGTGGGATGTTCACACTGCGGGAAGCCAGGGCATGTGGTGTCAGAGTGTCGCAGAGCACAGGGATTGTGCTTGGTTTGTGGTACCCCGGACCACAGGGTTGGGAACTGCCCGAACAGGAGGAGTTCATCAGCTTTCTCTAGTCCTTCAGTTAGAGGACCAGCGCCAGTCCAACAGCAGCAGCAGTTGCAGTACCCACTCCCGAGGCCATTGCTGACGCAGGCCCAGGCATTCCAGCAGCAGAGACCGCAGCAGTATGCTCAGGCCCAAGCCCTGATCCAGAGCAGGCAGAGGAATTTTTAGCAGAGGGGACCCGCCCCCAAAGGACATGGTCAAGTGCTGGCCTTGACCATGGGAGAAGAAGGAGTAACACCAGGTGAGGTAGTGGCAGGTACTATTCTCGTCAACACCTTTCCAGCTTCAGCTTTATTTGATTCTGGTGCATCACATTCATTTATGTCTGCACGATTCACGACACGGGTAGGATTGGAGCCTGAGTCATTATCAGTAAGGCTTAATATACTTACTGGTAACGGACTTGTGGGTATAGATAGAGTGTTTTCCTCGTGTCGGATCGTAGTTAGCGGTAGAGAATTCCCCGCTAGATTGATAGAATTCCCGATGGCCGATTATGATGTAGTCTTAGGGATAGATTGGTTGAGGGACCAGTATGCTAGGATAGACTGCCACATTGGCAGGGTTGTTTTTAGCATTCCAGGAGAGCCGGAGTTTTCCTTCTCTCGAGGCGAGGTTGAGTCATCTCCTCCGATATTGCGGATGGCAGTAGCAGCAGTTCAGTTGCCCAGGATAGTGGATGAGTTTCCAGATGTTTTTTCAGAAGAGCTTCCAGGTATGCCTTCGGAGCGGGAGATCGAGTTCACTATAGACTTGATTCCCGGGACAGCCCCAGTGTCAGAGAGGGTCTACAGGATGGCGCCATCAGAGTTGGAGATATTGTACAAGATGATTGAAGAGCTTAGAACCAAGGGATTCATTCGTGCTAGTGGATCGCCTTGGGGAGCCCCGATGCTTCTTGTGAAAAAGAAGGATGGTATGTCCAGATTATGTGTAGATTATCGTACCTTGAACTCGATGACAATCAAGAACAGATACCCTCTCCCGAGGATAGATGACTTGTTTGATCAACTTAAAGGGGCAGCTGTATTCTCGAAGATTGATTTGCGTTCAGGTTATCATCAGATCAGAGTCAGAGAGCAGGACATCCCGAAGACAGCTTTCAGATCGAGATACGGGCATTAGGAATTCCTTGTTATGCCTTTTGGAGCAACCAATACACCGGCAGTATTCATGGACCTCATGAATCGCATCTTCATGCCTTACTTGGATCAGTTTGTGATTGTGTTTTTGGATGACATCTTGGTCAACAGCAAGAGTGAGGCGGAGCATGAGCAGCATCTCCGTATAGTTCTTCAGATCCTCAGAGAGCACCAGTTATATGCCAAGTTCAGTAAGTGCGAGTTCTGGCTCGATCGCATTTCGTACTTGGGTCATATCATCACCAGAGGAGGAGTAGAAGTGGATCCCCAGAAGATCGTAGCCATTGAGTCATGGCCAGTGCCCAGCACAGTTGTAGAGGTTCGTAGTTTTCTTGGATTGGCCGGCTACTACCGGCGATTTATTTCGGACTTTGCTCGGATCTCAGCGCCGCTGACCCAGTTGACTCGCAAGGATATACAGTTTGCTTGGACAGCAGAGTTCCAGGAATCTTTTGAGAAGTTGAAGCGAGGCTTAATGACGGCTCCTATTCTCACGCTTCCAGATGGGACCGGAGGATTCTCAGTGTACTGTGATGCTTCAGGCAGAGATTTAGGATCTGTTCTGATGCAGCATGGGAAGGTAATAGCTTATGCGTCACGACAACTTCATGATCATGAGAGGAATTATCCAACCCATGACTTGGAGCTGGCAGCAGTGGTGTTTGAACTTAAGTTGTGGAGGCACTACTTGTATGGAGACATGGTGGAGATTTTCACCGACCACTAGAGCCTGAAGTATGTTTTCACCCATAAGGATCTTAACATGCGTCAGAGGAGGTGGCTGGAGCTTCTTGTGGATTATGATGTTAACCTGCAGTATCATCCTGGGAAGGCCAATGTTGTTACGGATGCATTGAGCAGGAGAGCGGGAGTTTATTTTCTAACAGCACAACCAGAGCTGTTAGCAGATCTTCAGAAGATGGGTATTGAAGTTGTTCTCCCTTCCAGTGTGGCCTTGATGGCCAGTATGCAAGTTCAGTCCACTATAGTTGAGAGGATTCGGATGGCGCAGTCGGCAGATTCCAAGCTTCAGCGACTCAGAGCAGAGTGTGAGGCGGGACGAAGACCAGAGTTATGCATTCATAAGGATGGTACACTTCGACATGGTAAGCGTCTTTGTGTACCCAGCGGAGATATCCGGCAGGAGATCATGTCAGAGGCGCACAGTTCGCAGTATTCCATCCATCCCGGCAGTACGAAGATGTACCGTGATATCCGGCAGCATTTCTGGTGGAATGGTATGAAGCTGGAGATAGCTCGGTTTATCTCTCGGTATTTGGTTTGCCAACAAGTTAAAGCTGAACATCAGAGACCGGCAGGACTGCTTCAGCCCTTGTCGATTCCAGAGTGGAAGTGGGAGCATGTGACCATGGATTTCGTGACTGGACTACCTAGATCCCCAGCTGGTAGAGATGCTATTTGGGTTATAGTTGACCGGCTCACGAAAATAACTCACTTTCTTCCATTCAGAGTTGTCAGTCGACGGCTCAGCTAGCGGCAATGTATCTTAGTCAGATTGTCAGATTACACGGTGTGCCAGTCAGTATCACCTCGGACCGAGATTTTAGGTTTACGTCGCACTTTTGGCGTAGCTTGCAAGAGAGTTTGGGGACTCATCTCCAGTTCAGTTCAGCATATCACCCGCAGACAGATGGTCAGTCGGAGCGCACGATCCAGACTCTTGAAGACATGTTGCGGTCTTGCACACTTGACTTCGATGGTTCATAGGAAGATCACTTGCACCTGGTGGAATTCTCGTACAACAACTGTTTCCAGGCCAGTATCCAGATGGCACCGTTCGAGGCACTGTATGGCAGGAAGTGCAGATCTCCGCTAGTCTGGGATGATGTTGGAGAGAGACAGATGCTCGGTCCAGAAATGATTGCCCAGACAGTTGAAGTAGTCAGGCGAGTCCGAGATCACCTTCGAGTTGCCCAAGATCGTCAGCGTCATTGGGCCGATTCTCATCGGCGCCCTCTCGAGTTTTCGGTCGGCGATCATGTATTCCTGAGGATTTTGCCTAACCGTGGCGTCATTCGTTTCGGCGTACGGGGCAAGCTTAGTCCTAAGTATATAGGACCGTTTGACATTCTGGAGCGAGTAGGAGATGTATCCTATCGTCTCGCTCTTCTGCCGTCGTTAAGCGAGGTGCATGACGTGTTCCATGTGTCCCAATTACGGCGGTATATCCCAGACCCGAGCCATATCCTAGATCATTCGGAATTGGTTGTTGGTACCAACCTTTCGTATGAGGAAAGGCCCGTGTCTATATTGGACCGAAGAGAGAAGACGCTCAAGAACAAGACTATCAAGTTAGTCCGAGTTGCTTGGGGTCACCACTCTTTGGGTGAGTCAACGTGGGAGCGTGAGGAAGATATCCGATCGTGGTATCCCGACTTGTTTGACTCATGGGGTATAATGTCTTTCTTATGCCTCCTGCCTTCGATTCCTTGCTTGTATGATTGATTGATTGCCTAGTATAGCTTGCTTGTTATTAGTATAGCTCGTTCTAGTCTCTCTAACATCTTAATTAAATTCCGAGGACAGAATTCTTTTAAGGTGGGTAGAGTTGTAATGCCTGTTGTTCGTATTACGTATTTAAGAATACGTGTACGTATTTTATCTTGTATCAGGCCATGGTTCATCTTGGTTTGGGTTGGCTTGGGTTGGTTCGGCTAGGCTTGATTAGCCTTGGTTCATCATGAACCAAGAGTGAACCCCCTACCTACCACAACCAACCCCATTTATTAACCTCTTCCCATTCTCTCTCCTCATTATTTTCTTTCTTCTTCATTACTCTCCACCACCAACCAAGAAAACCCTAGCCTAGGCAAGTACAATCTTGCTTAATGAAGAAACCCACCATTTTTATTGTTCTAACCTCTTTTTTGCAACTTTCTAATCCACATTAGAACTTGTCATTTTCTATTTTGAAGCTTGGATTTTTGTAGATCTAGAATTTAGTCATTTTTGGATTTTTATGGTTTTGATCTATTAAACTTCCTTGTTTTCAAGTTTTGATGGTTCCATATGGTAGAGAATTTCATTCTACCCAATTTTGACCTTTGGAAAGTTGGATTTGGACTTGTTTTGACCAAGTTATGGACTTTGGAAGCTTTGAGTTCAACCATGGAGTTCTTGCTGTTTGGAGAAGACAGTGAGCAATGCGCGAGCTTTTTAGCTTGCGTCACTGAGCTGTGCGCGCTCTTTAGCACAGCGCAGTAGACCCCATACGCTGCCTTTTGGAAGCGTATGACTCGCATACGCTCGCTTGCTTGACAAGGAGTCGTATGGAGTCCATACGCTGCCTTTTGAAGGCGTATGACTTGCATATGCTCACTTGGATAGCCATGAGTCGTATGGAGTTCATACGCTGCCTTTTTGGAGCGTATGACTTGCATACGCTCATTTGTGTGACAAGGAGTCGTATGAAGTCCATACGCTGCCTTTTTGGAGTGTATGCCTTGCATACGCTCACTTGTGTGATAAGGAGTCGTATGGACCTCATATGCTGTCCCTTGTGAGCGTAGGCTTACCTGAGCGTAGGCTTACCTGAGCGTAGGCTTACCTGAGCGTAGCCTGACCTGAGCGTATGACTTTTGCACTGAGCGTATGGCCTTTGGCTGACTTGGTCTTATGTCAGCATGTCACTTTGGTTTTATTTTCCTTAAGCTTGGCTCTTCTATATCCCTGTATATTGATCTTTTATTAGATATCTTACGCCCATTTTATATCCTTACGTCTTTTGTCATGAACTTGATAATCACGAATTTATTTAATAGGTTTGTTAATAATAATTGAACATGGCATGGCAGGACAAGCATACCTGACATGGTTATCTCGAATTGCAGTTGCGACGGCTAATGTGACATGACCTGACAAGAATGACTAACCTGGACACCGTGGATGATTGCGTTTGCACAATAAACCAGGATTGTCTTGCATCATGTCTAGGAGGGGATCCCTGAGTACCACGGTCAGGGATACCTACTGTAATTAACTAAGAGTAATAAACTAGAATAATTCAGTAGACATGAAGAGATTCCCAGCTACAGGCAATCCCGTTATCTGGGTGCATTAAGTGGACTTGTAGCCTACCGACGAGTAGGGCACACTTCCAGCACACAGTCATGTGGTGCACCCTTCATAAACGGACATTCGACCTGGATAACTTGGATAGTCTGCAGGGCTTGTGGCTGTTGAAATAATCTCATTGCATCTTGCTAGTAACTAGGCCTGTGATAACCCTAGCTAGTTAAAGTATCAAGCCGTACTCTTGATTGGCCGTGATTGCTTGGATGAAGTTATTCTAGCTTAGTCTTATCCTGATCATGTGCAAGATCGTGACAAGACACGATTATTGATGCTTGCCTAAACAATAACGATCGGGGGACCAGTTCTGTTCAGGCGAAGGGTTACAACCCCGGTCCTTGTTTGGTTTAAGGGTTGTAACCTGGCTCCCGGAGCAGTTCTGTGCCTTCCTTCGGTTATTGCCTTACTTGTACCCCGTGCCATGCTTGTCATGTTTTATCTTACTTCAGCAACATGATTATCTATAATAGCCTTAACAATAAAGATCAGGAGTCCAGTTCTGTTCAGGCGAAGGGTTACAACCCCGGTCCTTGTTTGGTTTAAGGGTTGTAACCTGGCTCCCGGAGCAGTTCTGTGTCTTCTCTTCGTTTATTGTCTTATTACCTTGTCCATAGTATTGAGACAGATTTCCATTCAGGTGAAGGATTGCAACCCCGATCCTTGTTTGGTTCAAGGGTTGTAGTCTGGCTGCTTGAATGGTTTCCTCGTACTCAATTATTGTTGTTATTTCTGATAATTTAACTTTAATGTTCCTTACTATATGCTGGTTTTAGTTTCTAAGTGAAGCCTCCTTTGTGGCACTTGCTCTTACTGGGGTCTGACCCAGCTGGTTTTGTATGGCCAGATATCGGAGCAGCTCCAGAGGATCCACCTAACTTCCAGCCAGATGGTGACCACCAGGCGTAACCCTGGCAACGAGTGGGTTTCTTTTTGTCCTCCCACTTTATTGTAAAATTATTCTTTTGAGGCGTTTAGCCGACGAGCACGTGTTAGCTCGATTGTACTTTTACTTACTGTCTGCCTATGGGCTGTAATATGATTAACAGATCCTAAGGTTGATCATGTATGACTAAACTCTTGCTAGTCCTGACATTTTGTACGACTAGCTTCATGATCAGCTGAATATGTAATATTTGGGACGCCTTATTATTGTATATTTAATGATCATACATCTTGTAACTTTTACTTACTTGTTTGTGATTGAGACAATAGGCTTGTTCATGACCTTAGGAGACTGCTGGCTTGTAGTTAAACCCTCATGTATCCTAGACAGCCGTGATCGTATAGCGAGGTGGATTGCACTTCAATATACGTAGCTGGCTATGTCTGCCCCCGCTCTCCAGTATTCTGGTTCTGGGGCGTGACAAGAAGAGAGAGTGAGGAGAACAGAGAGGAGAGGTGATGTGGAGAGAAAGGGGACGGACTTACCGATCGTGCCGAGGCTGGACACGGCGGACGGCGTCGGCACAGCAGCCAAGACGAAGGAGGGGTGCGCGAGCGCGCGGCCAGGCGAGGGTTTCTTTGGCACGGCGGAGGAGGGCAGAGATGAGATCAGGATGGGGAGGAAAGGGGCGAAAAGGGGCGGCCGGTCGGAGCGCTGCAGCTCGGAGGTTGTGCAGGCGACCGGCCAGTCCTGGAGAGGCGAGGGGTGGAAGACGCTGGGGTTTTCCACTAGGAAGCCGCCGGCGAGACTCGCCGGGCGGCGCGTCATGGAAGTGGAGGGAGAACAGGCGGAGGGAGCGACGGACCGTCCCGACGGTGCTGAGGGGCCGGAGGGGAGATTGACGGAGCAGTCGGCGCTCCGGTGGGTAGCGAGGCGGGCAGGGTTGCACGAGGCATCGGAACCGGCGCTGCTCGCGGGTGGAGTAGTCGCCGGGTAAAGAGCAAGGGGGAGATCGTAGGAGGAGCGGGTGTTGGGGTCGAAGTTCGTGGAGGCGGCGGCGCGGCACTGCAGCGCACGTCCATGCAGAGGCTCGGCGGTGCACGTACGGCTAGGGAAAGGGCGGCCGTGGAGGTTAGGGTTCCTTTCTCTTCTATTTTTGTTTGTGGTTGGTGGTGATGTTGGGTGGGAGGCTCTGCTAGGCCGATGTGGGTAGTCGGGACGATCGGAGAACTCGGTGGTAGCGACGGTGGTTGGGACTCCGACCGGGAGCGTGGCCGGGTTGGTTGATGGCTGGAGTTGTATGTGGTGGTTTGGGGGGTTTGGAGAGGCTGGGCGTGGTGCTGCTGGATGTGAAAAGGCGGCAGGTGGTGGTGGTACGTCGAGTCGGCCACAGTGAGGTGGTGGTTCGGCGACGGGTTAGATTTCGTGGATGATGGTGACGACGATGGTTGCGGTGGAGGGGAACGGTATTGGTGGTGGTGAGCCGCGGAGATGGCGGGGGTGACGGTTGGTGAAGATGGTCGGAGGTGGTGATGGCAGTGGTGTGCTGCGGTAAGGCGCGACGGGAGTCTGGGAGGATTGGTTAGGACGCGGGGTGGTTTGGTTGTCGGGCTTAGAGTTGGGTCAGAACAGGGGAGTCGGCCAGGAACGGGGATCGGGTCGAGGCTGTGGGGTTGGGTTTGGAATTCGATTGTGTCGGGATGTGTCCGATACAGAAGAATAAATGTAAATGTAAGAAAAAGATTGGAATAAGAATTTGGATGGACACAGACACGATGCACGTATATTTGTGGAGAATTTTGTGGAATAGTATTGTGGAAAAAACAATGGGGAGTCTCCCCTATTTATAGGGTTGAGGAATCCTTAGTAGATAAAGACTAGAATTTATTTAAACCCAAATAGATAATTTCACTATTAAATTTAAACTATTTAAATAAAATAAAATCACCATTTAAATTATCACAATTAAATTCAAATTATCTTTTTATAATAATAATTAATAAATTTCAAAAATCATAATAAATATTTAAGTATTAATAGGAAATAATTTCAAACTATTAATTAAGTAGCATAATAGTTTCGAAAATGGGAATAAATATTTTAAATAGTAATAGGAAATATCTTTAAAATATATTTTTAATAATTTAGGTAAACAATTTCGAAAATAAACATAAATATTCAAATATTTAAAATACCTTCTTGCTAAATAATTTATTATAAATAATACAAATAAATTTTGAAAATATACATGAAATAATTTTCATGTGCTTTACACGAGTAGAATTTTCACATAAGTCTAGTTTTCTAAATTACCACTATTAAAATAATAATTAAAATAATAAGTTTTGCCAACCTCGATAGATACTTTTCACAAAAAATAAATATTATATATATTATTTTGAAACTATCCTCCATAGATAAATCCATAAACAAAAATGTTTTTCAAAAAATGTGTAGCTCGCACATATTCGCACTCGACGAGCAAATACGAAACGCGACGTACAATACGCAAAATAAAAATCCAATCAAAAAAAATATGTAGTAAAAATTAGGGGGTTTACATGTGGCAAATGGGACATGTAAGCAAAAATAGTCAGCCAACATCGCTAATAACGTCGCTATGTACGTATCAGCACGTCGCTAGCTTCTGTCGGAAATCGTCGCTGATTGTCGCAATACGTCACAAAAAAACTGACGTGGCAAACCAAAATTGTCAGAGTAAACGTCACTAAATATCGCTGATTACGTCGCTACACGTTGTACTGTCAGCGGCAATTAGCAACGACTTGTTATGTCGCTAATTAGCAACATGATGTCGGCAAACGTCGCTAGACACATATAGCAACGTTTGGAGTCGCAAAAGTACGTCGCTATAGCGACAAACAATGACAGATTTCTAGTTAGCGACCATGTATTATACGACATGCTCTTTTCGTCTCTAATTTCGTCGCTAATAAGAAGTAGCGACATTTTCTGCTGTTTAGCGACGTCCTTTGGCGTCGCTAATATGACTTATTTTGGTAATGGTGTGAAGATAGGTGATAAGGGGACAATGATAGTTGTGGGAATTAGTGACATATACTTGATGGTATAGCTTGGAGGGAAGCTTGTCCTCAAGGAGGTTTGTCATGTACCGAGTTTGTGCCTTAATCTTGTACTACTCGAAAAGCTAGCGGATAATGGCTTGTGAGATCCATTTTTCTATTTTTGTATTTTTGTATTTCTATACTTGAAAATTTTGAATTTCGCATGTGAGACCCGTCTCACATGATGGAAAAGAAACGCAGAAACCTTTTCCCAAACCGGAGAGTACCTGCGAGAGGACCGAGCAATACAACGCACGAACCCAAAAACAATCACACAAAACAATCCACGCAGACACAGAGAATTTTTGACGTGGAAAACCCTTGCGGGAAAAAACTATGGGACGATCGGAGTCCAACCCTGAGAAGCCTCCACTAATGGAATAGAAGAATTACACTCTCTACAAACTCCTTCCGATCCAAATCGGATCCCCACAACACTTGGAAGCAAGAACAATGATTACAAGGCTACGAAGAACGAGAACGACGAGTAGAGATTACCCGAATCCGATTCTCCTTCGAAAAATACCTTCGATCCTCCGTCTTCTCTCCCAAAGTTGTAATGGCACTCTTGCCTCCTTCCTCTCTCTTTTCTTGTGTGTTCTCCGATTGTGTTACAATAGATTAGGGTTTGGAAATCCCAACTTAACTCCCTAATCCCGCAACAAACCTGGACCGTTTGATTAGATCCAATGGTGAAAAATCACCCCAAATTTTTGCTCAGCCCCGACGAAACAGAGTTTGGCCAGAACTCTGTGTCGGGCAACCAGAACCTACTGGCAACATTCTGGAATGGCCAGACCGAGTTCGGCCAGAACTCGGCCTGGGACCGAGTTCGGCCCGAACTCGGTGGCCCAGTTCCAGAACCTCCCTCTGGGTTGGCAGCAGCAGCAGCAACTCCGCGTCGCCTACTTCCCGAGCTTTTCCGACATCGAACGGCGCTCGTCGCACTCCGGGATCTTCTCCACATAGGTTGGGAACCCCACCCACTCCAACAAATCTCCCCCTTCACAACTATGGAGAGGATGTCGTCATCCCGACGATCTGCCTGCAGTACTCAAACTTCCCCCTTGGTAGAATCTACGTGAACATATCAGCTCCGTTGTCATCTGTATGAACCTTCTCAAGTCCGCGTCCTTCTTCTCAACCACATCCCGTATTCCAATGATACCGAGTCTCGATGTATTTGGACCGGCTATGAAACGTCTGATTCTTCATAAGGTGAATAGCACTCTGACTGTCGCAAAGCAAGGTATACTGCTCTTGCTTCAGTCCCATTTCCTGCAGCAGCTTCTTCATCCACAACAATTCCTTGCAAGCCTCCGTCGCCGCAATGTACTCAGCCTCTGTCGTCGACAAGGCAACACACTTCTGCAACCGCGACTGCCACGATACCGCTCCTCCCGTAAACATCATCACGTAGCCCGAAGTCGATCGCCTCGTGTCTACATCTCCAGCCATATTAGCGTCGGTATACCCAACCAGCTTCGGCTCGTCACCACCAAAGGAAAGTCTCCAACCAGCAGTGTCCTGAAGATATCGTAGAATCCACTTGACCGCACTCCAATGTACCCTTCCAAGATTTGAAAGATACCTGCTAACCGTACCGACTGCATGAGCAATATCTGGCCTCGTACACACCATGGCATACATAAGGCTCCCCACAGCTGAAGCATATGGAACCCGCTCCATATCTTCCTTTTCGTCCTCGGTAGATGGACACTGCTCCTCAGTGAGCTTAAAGTGAGCCGCAAGGGGGCAATTCACTTTCTTCGACCCGTCTATACCGAAACGCTGAAGTACCCGGTGAATGTACTTCTTTTGGGACAAGTGTAGCAGCTTGGACTCTCTCTCTCGGCTGATCTCCATCCCAAGAATAGTCTTCGCTGTGCCCAAATCCTTCATAGAGAAGGCCGCGCCCAGTTGGCGCTTCAACTCCGCTATCCTAGTGGCATTCCGACCCACTAATAGCATATCATCAACATAGAACAACAAAATAATGAAATCATCTTCGGCAAAATATCTCACAAATGCACAATAGTCCAACGTCGTCCGTGCATAACCATGCTCCCCCATAAACGACTCGAACTTCCTATACCACTACCTCGGAGCCTGCTTCAGACCATACAAGCTCTTCCTCAACCGGCAGACCAAATGTGACTTGCCCTTCTCACAGAATCCTTCTGGCTGCTCCATGTACAACTTCTCCTCAAAATCACCGTGGAGGAATACCGTCTTCATGTCCATTTGCTCGACCTCCAAGTCGAGACTGGCTGCTAATGCTAGCACCACCCGAATAGACGAATGCTTGACGACAGGCGAAAAGATCTCATCATAATCCACGCCTTTCTGCTGACCGTAGCCTTTGACTACCAACCTCGCTTTGTATCGAGGGCGAGTAGCATCATCCGTCTGCTTCACTCTGAACACCCATCGATTCTTCAAAGCCTTCTTGCCCTTTGGCAACCGCACCAGATCATAAGTGGAATCGGTGTGCAAGGAACTCATCTCCTCCTGCATAGCCTCCATCCACTCCTGCCTGTGTTCGTCTTCCATAGCTTCTGCAAAACTTTCGGGCTCTCCTCCGTCAGTCAGTAGCACATACTCATCCGATGAGTATCTCGTAGATGGTCGACGATCTCTGTCGCTCCTTCTCAGTGGAGCCACTGGTGCTGGCTGTATACCAACAGCCTCCTCCCCTTAAGGAACTGCCTCCCCGGCATGCTCATCCTCCTGAGGGACACCCTGACCACCATCAGCAGGCTGATGATCAAGGTTAGGAGCAACTTCATGTACTGGCTCCCCCATAACTGGATCCTCTGCGATGTCCTCTGGAAACTGCTCGAATCGAAATAACTCTAACTCAGGCAATTCCTCAGCCTCAGAAGGCATCTTGAAATCCTGAGTGTTGGTCATGGTCTGATCCTCGACGAACACTACGTCCCTGCTTCTGTAGAGCTTTCCTTCCACTGGGTCGTAGAGTCTATAGCCAAACTTATCCCGACCGTAGCCGACAAAGATGCATCGCCTCGTCTTCGGCTCAAGTTTGGTCCTCTCGTCCTTCGGTACATGCACGAAGGCCTTACAACCAAACGCCCGCAGGTGATTGTATGACGGCTCTTTGTCATACCATACTTTGTCAGGCACATCACCCTGCAAAGGAGCACTAGGAGACAAATTAATAACATAAGCAGCTGTGAGAAGAGCCTCACCCCAATAACTGCCCGGCAAGTTTGCTTCTGATAGCAAACATCGTACCCTCTCCATCAGTGTCCTGTTCATGCGCTCCACTACACCATTGAGCTGAGGTGTCTTGGGCGGAGTCTTCTGGTATCGTATCCCTTGCTCTCTGCAATACGAATCAAAGGGACCGATGTATTCGTCGCCATTGTCGGACCGAACACACAACAACTTCTTGCCCGTCTCCCTTTCAACAGAGGCCTGAAACTCCTTGAAAGTAGGCAGCACCTGATCCTTGGTCTTTAAAGCATAGACCCAAACCTTCCTGGAACAGTCATCAATAAAGGTTACAAAGTAAGAAGCACCACCAAGAGATTTACCTTCATAGGACCGCAGACATCCGAGTGAATCAACTCGAGCAACGCCGGCTTTCTCGAACTTGGGTGACTTTGGAAAGACACCCTATTTTGCTTCCCAGCTAAACAGTGCGTGCACTTCTCCAACTTTGTAGACTTGAGCCCCGGAATCACCTTCCTGTTCACCAAGTAGCTCATTCCCTTCTCGCTGATATGGCCGAGCCGCCTGTGCCACAACTCGGTAGACGCATCACTGACTGCGTTCACCTCCTGTGCCCCCTGTGCGCTCCCCTCCATATAGTAGAGACCGGACTTCTTGCTTCCTCTGGCAATCACCATCGAACCTCTGGAAAGCTTCCACTGACTGTTCCTAAAGAGACTGAAGAATCCCTCGTCATCCAACCTTCCAACCGACACCAGGTTGAAACGGATATCAGGGACATAACGAACATCTTTGAGAACAAGAACCACACCCGTCTTCGTTCTCAAATGCACATCTCCAACGGCAACCGCCTTCGACACATCTCCGTTGCCCATCTTCAACATGCCACAGTCGCCTGTCGTGTAAGTGGCAAACAGTGCCCTATTGTGAGATACATGTGCTGAAGCCCCTAAGTCCACCAGCCAAGAATTGTCATCGCAGGCGAGGTTTGTAATGACCTCATTACCTACGACGATCACATCGCCTCCATGCATCGAGGCCGTCGCTGTAGTGTTCTCTTCTTGCTTCCCCTTGTCGCCCTTCTTCTCTCTCTTCCAAGCGAAACAGTTCCGCTTGATGTGGACCTTCTTACCACAATGGTAACACTCTGAGTCCTCGTAACGACCCTTGGACTTCCCCCTGCTCTTGTCTCTGCCACCACCTGGACCCCTGCTTTTGCCCCTTCCGCGGCTCTCTGAAACAAGTGCCTCTGAGTGGTGGGATGTGGATGAAGTGCCCTGAGAACGTCTCCGCATCTCTTCATTCAACACCCCGCTCTTGGCAAACTCCAGACTGACCACGCCCTCTGGAGCAGAAGCGATCATAGATACTCGTACGGTCTCCCACGAGTCTGGCAATGTACACAGCAGCCATAGTCCCTGAACTTCGTCGTCGAACTTGACTCCTATAGAAGATAGCTGGTCAACCACGCCCTGGAACTCACTCAAGTGGTCCGAAATAGACGCCCCATCCTTGTAACGCAGACCCATCATCGTTCGGATCAGGAACAACTTGTTTACCCCGGTCTTCTTCGCATACAAGGATTCCAGCTTATCCCACAACGTCTTCGCGTGCTCAATATTGGCAACGTGGTTGTACACGTTCTCATCAACAAACTGCCGTATGTACCCACACACCTGTATATGCTAGAATGTCCAGTCCTCCTCGGATTTATCACTGGGCTTCTCGGATGCAAACACGGGTAGATGCAGCTTCTTGACAAACAGCAAATCTTTCATCTTGCTCCGCCAATAGTGATAGTTGGTGCCGTTCAGGTTCACCATGTGCACCGGCTTCGCGTCCATCTCTCCTCTCTGGTTTCTCTGTCAACTACTAACACTCCTTCTGAATTCCAGAACCTAGCTCTGATACCACTCTGATGGGAAAGAAATGCGAAAACCTTTCCCCAAACCGGAGAGTACCTGCGAAAGGACCGAGCAATACAACGCACGAACCCAAAAAAACAATCACACAAAACAATCCACGCAGACACAGAGAATTTTTGACGTGGAAAACCCTTGCGGGAAAAAAACCACGGGACGATCGGAGTCCAATCCTGAGAAGCCTCCACTAATGGAATAGAAGAATTACACTCTCTACAAACTCCTCCCGATCCAAATCGGATCTCCACAACACTTAGAAGCAAGAACAATGATTACAAGGCTACGAAGAACGAGAACGACGAGTAGAGATTACCCGAATCCGATTCTCCTTCGAAAAACACCTTCGATCCTCCGTCTTCTCTCCCAAAGTTGTAATGGCACTCTTGCCTCCTTCCTCTCTCTTTTCTTGTGTGTTCTCCGATTGTGTTACAATAGATTAGGGTTTGGAAATCCCAACTTAACTCCCTAATCCCGCAACAAACCTGGACCGTTTGATTAGATCCAATGGTGAAAAATCACCCCAAATTTTTGCTCAGCCCCGACGACACAGAGTTCGGCCAGAACTCTGTGTCGGGCAACCAGAACCTACTGGCAACATTCTGGAATGGCCAGACCGAGTTCGGCCAGAACTCGGCCTGGGACCGAGTTCGGCCCGAACTCGGTGGCCCAGTTCCAGAACCTCCCTCTGGGTTGGTAGCAGCAGCAGCAACTCCGCGTCGCCTACTTCCCGAGCTTCTCCGACATCGAACGGCGCTCGTCGCACTCCAGGATCTTCTCCACATAGGTTGGGAACCCCACCCACTCCAACATCACAATATTAGTATACGTATACGGATACACGAGTATTTACTGTTCATTGAGTTTTTTCGATTTTTGTGATTGTTGTATCATGAGATACTCCTGTTTACTTGAGTTTATGATGACCATATTTATTGTCAGATTACGAGCGACTTGTATTTTATCCTTTGCTATTGCCATAGACCCGTGCTAATAACTATGTTTAGAACGGAGAACTCTGAGATTTTTTCAAAAGGGGAAATTCCCTTCAAATCTAATTTTCCCTCGAATTTTTGCGACATACCACCGAATTTTCTGCCCGGTGATATTTTCTCTGGTAAATAGTATTCGATAGTCGCTATCATCCATTGGTTTATTAGTTCTGAAGCACCATTTTATCCATTGGTTTCTTGGTTTTTTATGGATGGATGAGATTGATCGGTTTGAGTCGTGGATTGCTGACGTGGCAGATCTGACGGTCACGATTAATTTATCCCGTCTATATATACTCCTTCGATTTATTTTAATTTTCTTTTTTACTTTGTCTCTATTCTCTCTTCTCTCTCTCTCTCTCTCTCTCTCTCTCTCTCTCTCTCTCTCTCTCTCCCCCTTTCTCTTTTCATTTTCTTTCTATTTTTTTCTCTTGAGCTTAGAGCTTGGTCTTGAGGCCTAAGAGCATCTCCAACCCTATTGTCTTGTTAAGTGTTGTGAGTCTTAGGTGGCTCCTATGTGGCATGAGCCACAAGACAATGTCTTGTTTATGTGGCAAAATTATATCTCAAAAGACAATGAGATAGAAAAACTCTCTCCAATGCAAAAGTATTGAGAAGACAATAAAAAGTATTTTTTCCAACTTCCAATGCAACTTTTAAGACAACTACCCATCTTCTTTCTTTTTTCTAATATTTTTTATTCATAATTGATGACATGGAAGAGAAGACATTGTCAAGTGCATTGTCTAGAACAAGACAATCAACTTCACAATGTCTTCTTTAATTTTTGCCACATAAGCTTCACAATTGACTTGACAATTGCATTGGAGAAGAACTTTTGAATAAAATTTTGTCATTCCTATGTGGCATCAACTTTTTTCCAAAGTCACAATAGGGTTGGAGATGCTCTAAGAGTATGGAGACGTTATATGGAGGTAATTTTTCCGATAACTTAAAAAAGATCGAAGAGACGTTATATGGAGGTAACTTCAACCTTGTATTTCAAGATTCATCATATTTTCAATAACATATAATAAAAATGATCAACCACCTAGAATTTCCTTGAAACATCCTACCTATGTTCAGTATCTACAGTTCTCAGGCCAGTCAAACTTTCATCATCATAATCATCCTATAACCTATGTTCATGAATCCAAATCGATTTTGCTATTTGGATCGTAAGCATAGGGCGATTATAAAGCGATCCAAATAGCAAAATCGAAATAAAAAGTAGGTTATTTATAGAAAATTTGCAGGCCGAAGCGAACATAGGGCGATTATAGAGCGATCCAAATAGCAAAATCGAAAGAAAAAAAAAATCATACCTTATTTCAGGTATGAAAAGGATGGGCAGCCAAAAAGAGAAGCTTAGATGTAGTTTAGGGATACAAATTTGTGAGCAGAAGAAAAAGCTACCGAAGAGGAGGAGATGATGACTCCAATGCTGTTTAGGAAAGTATTGTAGCGCTTAGAAGATAGGAAAGGGCAAAATCATCCTTTCGGTCCTTAAGTTGTTTAATTTTGAAGGACCAAAGCATAACAAGAGGGACTAAAAAACAACAAGAGGGATTTTTAAAAAATAAGGTCAAATATCCTCTCTCTCTCTCTCTCTCTCTCTCTCTCTATAAAAACAACAAGAGGGATTTTAAAAAATAAGGTCAATCCTCTCACACACTCATAAACCTATGTCATTCAACCGTTGACATCCAAACCCTTCCCTCTATAGCATTAATAAACAGCCCGCCATGAACAAGAGCCTCAGCCCTGAGTCCTCCATGGGGTTATTGAGCTCTGGCAGTATCAGTAGCGTCTCCTACAACATCGTCGTCGCCGTAGGCATCCTCCTCCTCATCACCAGCATCCTCCTCGCTTCCTACCTGTACATCCGGCTCAACATGGTCTCCCGGTACCCCGGTGCACGCAACCCCCGCCGGATCGCGGATATTGGGCCGGGGACGCTGCAGGGTCGTCGGCCGATCGACATCGAGAGCGGCCTCGACGAGGCCACCCTCATGAGCTACCAGAAGGTGTGCTACTCGGAGTACTTAGGAGGCGGAGACGAAAGCAGCAGCGACAGTTGCTGCTCGATATGTCTCGCCGGGTACAAGGACGGCGACGAGCTCAGGCTACTGCCGGACTGCGCCCACGCCTTCCACCTGAAGTGCGTTGACCCGTGGCTGCGGCTGCATGCGTCGTGCCCGTTGTGCCGCACTTCGCCGCTGCCGACGCCGGTGGCCACGCCTCTCGCAGAGGTTGTACCATTAGCAAGACAGGAGGAGGGGTGAAGATATGCATACAGTTCATAATTCGTGTGTAGAGTTCTTTCAATATAACGCCTGAATAATTTTCAAGGTTAACGGTATCGGAATCGGTATCGGACCATTCATATGAGTATCGGGATCAGCAGGATCGACAGTATCGGCTGTTTCGAACCGGAGTATCGAATTTTTTGGTATCAGAAAGAAAATAGTTATTAATAAATTATTAACGTTTTAGAAGAAATATTTTATGCATTTAGACATAATTTAAGTATTTTAATATGTTGATTCTTAGTAGTTATGAAATTGAATGAAATAGTAGTCATCCGTGCCGATTGATTTACGTGCAACAGATAAGTTTTCTTCTTTTACATGCTTTTACAACCTTAGTATACTTTTACATCCTTGTTGATTGGTCTTTTTTGTTCAATTTTCTTTGCCGAATTGGCGGAAAAAGAGACCTCCGGTATCGGTTAGTATCGGGTATCGGTCGGTATCGGATCGGGACATGCCAAACCATATCGGTATCGGCCGTATCAGATCGGTATCGGCCGATACTGCAAACTATGATTTTTATCTAGTCATTTTTGTTTGCTTTCCAATAGATGGTAGAATTACAACGGAAATTAGTCTTGCCCTGTCAATAGATGGTAGAAGCCAACTGTTCCAAAATGAGAATGGAGGAAACCCTTAATCAAAGAATATTTGTTGACTGAGAAGGAACAACTTCTTCAGCACAACATGCACTGCCTTGTTTCATGTTGCGATCAGGGCCGGCCCTAGTCCAGGGCGGCCAGGACGAATGCCCAGGGCCCCGGATCATGAGGGGCCCAAAAAAATAGTTTAAAGATAAATATGTTAATAATTTTGTATCTCAAAACAGAACTAGTATATACCATGAGCCATTTTAGACACAAAGTTGTTATGCTATAGTTGTTAGTGCTTTAGACTCCTTACTAAAGATCCTAAGTTCAATCTTTGGTTATAGCTTTTTTTAAAAAAAATTTAATATTTTTTATATTATGTATGAGAGTCTTATTTTGAAAGTTCGTCCTGCGCCCCCATGAGCTCAGGACCAGCGCTGGTTGTGATGGGTCACTTATGCTGGGAATCCATCCTTGATTTGAGATGGTGGGATAGTCTGGAGCGTAGTTAAGCATCGATATAAGTTGCACCGTAGATAGAAGGCGGCTAGACCGGGCCTCAAAGATCGTATACTGGAAATATACTGACAATGCCAAAAGATTCGAACAGTACCTTTCGTACAATTTTTGTGCTCGGATACTTGGGGTATACTGACAGTATACCGTCAATATACAAACCATCAAAATTTTGTGCATTTTGTATTATTTTAAGCACAGTTTTGGGTAGTTGAATCTTCGATGGACGATCAGGACTGGATTGGAACTAATTTAGGGTTTTATAATGCTAAATTATGAGAGGAAAAAAATCTTAGTCCTATTAAAGGGGCTAAGGGGACTATTCTTTGGTGAGTGCACATTGAGGAGATTTAAGGAGACAACCCACTACAAGGAGCTTTGTGCTCACTCGTAGGCTCATACTTCTAGGAGATCGTCACTATTCTCTTTGAAGTGCAATCACTACTGGGTATGATATACTAATGGGATTTAGGTTGAGCGATCTCAATGTAATCTTGTTTTCATACTTGAGATTTGCCAGGGTTGAATATTGGGGCAAATGATTCAACAAAGTCGTAGAGTGATTTTTTGGGGAAACTTACAAGTCAAGTTTGGGGGGAAGGCAGGCGTCGACCCAACCTTATGAGTATTTGAACTATAACAGTTCGGAAAAAACAATCAGAGTCTGAGTGTGAGCCTGCTTAATAATAGCATTTTGAATGAAAAAGGCAAAAAAGTTCTTCGTTTCAATTGACTAGTAGTGATTTATTTCCTGCAAAAACTTCGACTAGTGGGTCAACATGACCGATTCCTCTTGCTCTTCTGAAGAAATTGAGAATCAGATACAAGATATAGCATCATATATAAATTCTCAGTTGATTAGGCACCATGCGGATTAAGGTCTTATACCATGACTGACATTGATTAAAGAGACGAAAGTGAAAGCCTATGTGGTCGCTTCTGGAACTGGATAACCAACACTTAAAATTGTACATTGGATGGTTCGGTCTTTTACCCAACCTTATTGACCGCAACTTATGTATTTATTTCCTTCATTGCTAACGTCGGGCTTTAAGAGAGGGGAGGTGATCAGACAATTAAAACAATTTAGTCCTCATGCCAAGGCTAGACATGTCCTAGTATTACTAGCCTACTGGCTAAACAAATTTCTTTTGCCTTGGGGTCAGGGTCATTCTGATTGAAATTTGTCCGAGTAATGAAGTCGCCATATAAGCTTGTGTTTTGAATCAGTCTTGACGCTCTTAGTAGTTATATCGTGGTCTATATCTTTTGTGGGATATGTGACTGACATCAAAGCATCCATTGCACAAGTTTTCATGTGGTCATATTTTTCTTCAAATTGGTATCAGATCTTGCATGTCATCATGCTTATGATTATTCTCATAGGGGAAAATTGGGCGATGTGAAAGCCAAGGATGAAAGATCTACTATGTTGCAATAGTCTCATGGTTCGTTGGGGGAAAGAGTGCTAAGCCAACAAGCAAGTATGCTGGTGATTTAAAAATTATCAATTGAAAAAGATTGTTGAATTCATCCACAATTGTTGCACAACTCGATGTTTCATTATGTTCCCATGGACATATTATAAAATAAGTGGATATAGCTTTTGTGGGATATGTGACTGACATCAAAGCATCTATTGCACAAGTTTTCATGTGGTCATATTTTTCTTCAAATTGGTATCAGATCTTGCATGTCATCATGCTTATGATTATTCTCATAGGGGAAAATTGGGCGATGTGAAAGCCAAGGATGAAAGATCTACTATGTTGCAATAGTCTCATGGTTCGTTGGGGGAAAGAGTGCTAAGCCAACAAGCAAGTATGCTGGTGATTTAAAAATTATCAATTGAAAAAGATTGTTGAATTCATCCACAATTGTTGCACAACTCGATGTTTCATTATGTTCCCATGGACATATTATAAAATAAGTGGATATATTCGACATAAAAGAAAGAAGATAAACTGTAGAAATAAGAAAAATGACAATAAAATATATATGTTCAAGAGTTTGGCAAGATGTACTTACCTAATGTTAAAATTCTAGCCTAATACTTCCACTCCACCACCAAGAGGAATTCAAAACCACACTCTTAGGCCTCAACACCAAGCTCCAAGCTCACGGAGAAAATGGAAAGAAAATGAAGAGAGCAAGAAGAGAAGAGAAAGAAAGTAAAAGAGAGAATAGAGAGAAAGTGAAGGGCATATATATATATATATATATATATATATATATATATATATATATATATATATATATATATATATATATATATATAAAATATATATATATATATATATTTTTTTTAAAAATATATATTATATATATATATATATATATATATATATATATATATATATATATATATATATATATATATATATATATAAAAATATATATATATATATATATATAATGAATTAATCATGTTAAAATATATATATATATATATATATATATATATATATATATATATATATATATAATGAATTAATCATGTTCGTTGGATCTGCTATGTCAACGATCTATGACTCAAATGGATCGATCTCGTCCATTCAAAAGAAAACAAAAAAAACAATGGATGAGAGAGTGATTTAGAACCACGAAAACTATTGGACGTAAGGGTGAACTAAACCATGTTCGTACAAGATGAGATATCCTAGACGGTATATCGGTGGTGTACTATGGTATGCCAGGGATATATCGATCTGAAGGAAAATTTCTCAGTTCAAAAAAATCTAGGGTTCTTCGTTCTACATACGGGTCGTAGCATGGTTCTATGGCAATGCAATAGATATTATACTAGTCTCTGATGGTCTACTGATAAATATTATTGTCACAAACTCAAGAAATTACAATAATGTTGGATAAGCCATTTAGTGTTCTCGAAGATAAGAAACCAGTAAATCACACGATATGATACATAAATATGTATCTTTATACAAATACAGATATAATGAGATGAGTTTCACCAGTGTATAAGGTGGCAGTCATTCACCCAAAGGTCTTAGGTTAAAGATACGATACATAAATACGTATCTGTATACAAATACAGATACAGTAAAATGAGTATCACCAGTGGCTAAGGTGGGAGTCATTTACCAAAAGGTCTTAGGTTCAAGCCCTGGGGAAGCATATTAATTCTCCAAGTGGTATGGAATTTATGTGGTACAACTGGTGGGTGATGCAGGCAGGACGAGCTGGGTGTGTGATAGATAGGCTGGATGTAGGTCAAGCAGGCCTGGTTAGGGCAGCGAGTTTATAGGCCTAATGGGCCAGGTTGTGAGCCATTCGGTAGCCAACAATTGTAATAATTTTTTTACCATATATATATATATATATATATATATATATATATATATATATATATATATATATATATATACACACACACACACACACACACACACACACACACACACACACACACACACACACATTGCGAGTAAATTTATATATTCTTATACTTCTATTTTTTTATTAATTTGTATTAAATCTTGCTAGGCTTTAACTCAACTTAAACTTGGAGAATAATGGAGGAATTGTTTGGGGCAGTTAGTTTTCCAATTCATAAATCTATATAAAGGCTAATGCAAGTACTCTTATCTACTGCATGTAGTTTCAGTTTATTATAATTTTTTGTAATTTTTGTAGCTAGAATCGTGCATATATTTTTCATTATGGTTAGAGTCTTTTTTTTTTATACGTGAGTGATTGAAACTACTATATCATGACATTGTTACAGTATCTCATCAGTGACATTGACTCATGATTGAGTGGGAAAGGGAGGAACGATTACGAGACATATGGACAAAATAATGTTGTAGATCTTGCATTCATGTGAGATCGGTGCCCTCAGTATATCTAAGTGTTTCTCATTGGTATGCAATCACGTATGCCAATGCTATATATCCCCCCGTCTACATGTTGAGTAATAGTTTCTAACACTCAGAGTGACACAAAGTTTACTTGTATTATTTACTATCATTTGTTCTTATTCATGATGTTATTTTCTATCTTTATATTTCATGCTCATATGTACTTCTAGTTCGTATCGCGTCTTTTTTTTCAATACATGTATATTTACTTCACTCCATGATATGCTTCTTTCAATGATTAACATATTGACTCGTAGATAGTACTTTCAGTGTTATATTGTTACTTGCATGTGTAGTTTACCGTATTTACGTTTATTGGGTTATTGCTCTAATCTTTACTGGATAATTATTTTTTAGCTTTACACTAGCTACGCTACGTATTATGGTTCCCACGAAGAAGACATGGCATCGTTGGAGATCCAACTTAGAGTCATGAGTTACTAGATTTAGTAGTTTCTTAGAACTTAGTTTTAAGTTGATTATTACTTGTTAACATGTTTGTTCCCGATGTCATTGGACCTTCTCTTGAAATTGATACTTTGATTTTTATTTATTTATTTATCATGTTCTCTTTCTTTGTCAATTTATCTTGTCAATATCATAGTTGTAATATATTATTGTGAATGAGCTATAGGTAGTCAGTTGTATGAATATTGTGACTTGATATAATAATTGAGACCTAAACAACGTAATACCACCCGATATCGCGACATATGTTGGGCTTGGACACGTACTCATATTCCAAAAGTATGAGCGGATCTTGATAACTTACCAAAAGGAGACCTTGACTATTATGACAAACATGCATAAATACCCCCTCATTTGGACATACCAAGGTAAGACCCTTGATGTACATATTTAAAATTTAGATTTGGAACATATTATTATGAAATATATGTCTTGTTTTTCTTTTCTTCTTTTTTTTTTTTGGGGTTGGTGTGGGGGGGGGGGGGGGGGGGGGGGGGGTTGGTTGTTTTCGAAAATTATAGCAAGCAACTTTTGAAAGTGTTTTCTCACTCTCTTTTCATAAGTAGTTGTTACCATAAAACTTCTAGGAATGCTTTTGAAAAAGAAGAAGTAAACAACCATGATAAGCAATCGCAAATCCGACTTTACGTTTTTTTTTTTTGTATTACTTCTTTTGGGTGTTATAGAAAGCACTAAACGATCGTTATGTGACAAGGGACGCCTAGCACGTACCAAGGCGGCTATGCGTCCGCCGAGACAAATTTATGCAAAAAAAATGTTACCAAAAGCTTAAGATTTTCTAGTTTGATTCCTAGTGGGAACGTTCGCCACAATTACCTTCTTTCAAAAAAAAAAAAAATATATATATATATATATATATATATATATATATATATATATATATAACAATTATTACATTATAAAGGACTTTAGCAAGCATTTACATTGACTAAAGGCTATAATAACAAGTATTGAACAAACAGAATTATAATTTATAAGTTCCAATATAATATAATATAAACATAAAAGGTCAACACAAGGTAAATAAAAAAAAATTATGACATGCTAAGAATTGACCAAGAAAATAAAAGGGATCAGGCAAAAAATAATTTTTGAACAAAAATTGGCAATAAACTAGATAAAAATCTAGGCCATGGTTTTCTTCTTGGTTGCATAATATCATTTCTTTCCGTACAATTTTATTTTTTCCCGCATAATCCCACATACCGTCTAGAATGCATAATATACTGAAAATTTTGGCTATGTATAGCTACATAGCGCATAGGCGCCACTTTTTAATGCATTTTAGAACCCTAATTATTTTATTTTCTTATGTTTTTTGTTTTAGATAAACAAAAATAAATTGCTCGGTAAGGTTGCTCTCCTCCTCCTCATTTTTTCTTGAAAATGTATTATATTTGGCCAACTTTGGAAATTAAGAGGAAAACATATTTCAAAGTTGTTTATGCTCTTTTTTATAGTTATTCTTAAAAAGAGCATGCCTAATTTGGCATTACATTTGTTTATTTACTAGTTTATTTATTTTTAAAATTATAAGAAAATATATTTCGTAATTGATTTTACTTAAGACCTAGTTAACTATTGTTTAATGTTTTTAGGTATGTATGAACAATAAAATTAGGTCTAGTTTGATATAAGTGTTGCTTATCAAAATATGGCAGCAAAATAACGTATGACATCAATTTTCTTAATTACTTTCAACAGTTGTCCTAGTTAAATTGGTTTTAAAAAACAAGTAGAAGCAACCAATTTAGATTTTGTTTGAGATGGCTATTGGTTTTCAAAAAGGATGTCGTTATTGGCACTCCTAAAATGTCATTCTACACTCCTATTTCATTTTCTATAATTTAAATTTCAAATATGTCCTTGCATTAACATTATTGGCACTATTAAAATGTCATCATGCACTCCTCCCTCTATGCACGCACAAATTAATGTCAAATTTATAGGGAAAAATTTAGAATTTGAATGATAAAAAATTAAAGAGATGAGCATGATGACATTTTAGGAGTGTCAATAACAACACCCTTCAAAAAGTCTAAATGGAAACAACTTTTGACAGTAGGTGAGAAACAGCTACTAATAGCTAGCCAAAATTTAAAGTAAGTTTTAATATTAAAAGATTTTTTAAGAAAATTTTAATAATGTTATAAACTATATATTTGTGGATAACCAGAAATAAATGGATGCCCTTATTCTAGTACAAAAAATCCTACCATTTATCCCTTATATATATATATATATATATATATATATATATATATATATATATATATATATATATATATATATATATATATATTCAATATATATATATATATATATAGAGAGAGAGAGAGAGAGAGAGAGAGAGAGAAAGAGAGAGAGAGAGAGAGAGAGAGATCTATATTCCCTCATTTTTGCATCCCCCATGCATCCCCATGATAATACCCGTTGGATCTTGTTTAAGTCATCTAATAATAACCGTTGAAAAATCAACTGTTAAGATTAGAAAACTTGAACAACATCCAATGGATGTGAGAGAGGGGATACATGGGGGATACAAAAGTGAGGGGATGTAGATCCCTCCTCATACCCCCTCATATTATAAATCAAGGCTCAAAATGCCGAAGCCTGACGCGTATATAAGGCATAAAAAACAAGCCTATACAAGTATACCACAAAAAGGAACTGAGAGGGAGAAAGGCAGCTCGATCCTCCAAAGCTAAGGGTGGATCGAGGACCAGAATGTTTTCGGACTGTGGGAGCAGATGGTGCTCCGTTTACGATATTGCCTGAAAACTTCCCGAATGAGCTGGTCGGCTGAGTATTGGTTTCCCTCGTATCTCGTCTTGTTGCGATTCTTCCAAATCGTCCACGTAGCAGCCGCTGCTACGATCTGGTGGCCGTGGGATGCTGACCCCCAGTTGGCCAGCAGATCGTGGAAGCGTCCCCCACCTGGGGCTATGTTGTAGTGCTGGTTGAGGTTCCTCCAGATCCTGCCCGGAAGGCTCCCCTCCCAGGAGATGTGGTCTATAGTCTCCATCTGACGGTCTGAGCAGCAGTTGCAGGCTGACGCTAAACTAATCCCGATTGAGTTTAGGATTTCGTCGATCGGCAGTTTCTTCCTAATGACTCTCCACATAAGGAAGGACCACTTCTTAGGGATGCATGAATGCCAATAGCGCACGATGGTATGATGCGGCTGTCCGATCCCTTGGATAGCGCATCTTGCCAATCTCACTGAGAATGTCCCTGAATCCTCAAGCGACCACCTCAGCTCGTCGGCTTCGTGACCGAGGCTAAGTCCGTGCTGGCGAATGCTGGTAACCGTATCGTCCCTGGACCATTCGCGAATCTTGTCCCAGTTCCAGTCATTATTGGTAGAGTTCCACAGATCTCTGATGCTACTGTTACTGGGGGTAATCGCAATACTCGGGATCAAGCTGTCCCATATCTATCTCTCCAGGAATGGATTCGACTCTCCTCCACCCAGTTGGAGTATCATCGCCGGCTCGACGAGATCGCGGCCAATTAGGATACGTCGCCAAGCCGCAGAGGATCTACTGTTGGATATGGCCTCTGCCGGGTGGATGTATTTGAAGTACCTAGCCTTCATGAACTTGGTCCATAAGTTCTTACTCATGCAGAGTTTCTACCACAATTTCATCGAGAAAGCTTTGACGATGTGAGTAAGTTTGGTGAATCCCAGCCCCCCGTCCTCAGTGGGGTGAGCCATGGCATCCCAGCTAGCCCAGTGGTGTTTGTCATGACCTTTGTTGTGCCCCCAAAAGAAATTACAAAAGAGCTGCTCGATCGTTGAGAGAACCTTTATAGGCGGGGAACACGCCGCCAGAGTATAGATAGGAATGGAAGTGAGCACATGCTTGATGAGGATCATCTTGCCGTCTGGTGATAAAGTGGCGTTATAACATCCTTCGAGTTTGTCCCTAATTCTGGAGATCAAGTTCTCAAAGATGCCAACGTTGGATTTCCCATACACAAGGGGACAGCCGAGGTAGTTAAACGGTGGGTAGGCCACCGTGAAGGATGTTAAGTTGGAGAGGCTGACTGCATGTTCTCTTTTGATGCTGTGGTGGGCGTAGATAACGCTCTTGGATTTATTGATCTTCTGCCCGGAGCATCTGGAGTACCTCTGCAGGGTGGTGTGGACTACCTCCATAGCTCCAACGTCCCCGGAAGAGAAGATGATTAAATCGTCGACGAAGGCCAGGTGGGTGATGATAGGGCATCCACTGGACGTGTGATAGTGCTGGAAGTTTGGGGTGCTGACCATGTTGTTAAGGTTCCTGCTCAGGGCGTCTGCTGCTATAATGAAGACTGTGGATGATAGAGGGTCGTCCTGTCTAACTTCGCGGCTCGATTTGAAGAACCCCTCGGTTTGGCCGTTGATTACAGTGGAGAACCATGAATTACTGACAGATCTCCACACGGTGTTGGTCCACTTTTCCGAGAATCCGAATGCTCTGAAGACCCAGATCATAAATTGCCAATCCAGTCTGTCATAAGCTTTCTCCATGTCAATTTTGACGGTGATGTTGCCCCCTCTAGTTGGAAATTTTATACAGGTGATTAACTCTTGGGCTAGCATTATGTTGTCCTGGATGTTCCTCCCTCGAACAAAGCCGTTTTGCTCCTTAGAGATGATTTTGGGGAGCGTGCCTGCCATTCTGGTGGCGATAATCTTGGAGATAATTTTGTTGGTAAAAGTACAAAGACTGATGGGTCGGAAGTCGCAAAAGGATTCCGGATTTTCTTTTTTCGGGATAAGGATCAACTTGGCACTGGAGATGGCTTTGGGGTATGTTGCTCCTTCGAGGAATGCTTTTGCCGCTTCGGTAATATCCTGCTTGATAATATCCCAGCAGGTGCGAAAGAAGACACCCGAAAAGCCGTCCGGGCCGGGGGCGCTGTGCTCGTTCAGAGCCCACACAGCTTCTTTCACTTCTTGTTCAGTCAGGGGACGTTCCAACTGGGCATTGTCGGAGTCATTAATGAGGATGGTGATTTGATCCAGGAAGGATTTGTCTTTGTGGACCGTCTCTTTGGAGAATAATTTGGAGAAAAAATCTGTTGCGGCCGCTTGGATGCTCTTATAGTCAGTAATGATGTTCCCATTCTCGTCTGAGGTATGGTGGATCGATAGTTTGTGTCTGCGGCCTTTGACGCAGGCGTGGAAATAGTTCGAGTTTTTATCCCCCTCGCTGTCCTATTTCAGTCTCGCTTTCTGCTTCCAGAAGTCTGTCTCCACTTGGATCCTGAATTTGAGCATCGCCTTGGTGAGGTTCAAGGCTTTCCTGGCCGCGGAGGATCGGTCCGATGCGAATATGGCTTCGACGCGAGTGACATCGTCCTCCGCAATCCTAACCGCTTAAAAAATGTCCCCGTAGGCAAGTTTGCTCCAATTAGATAGCGCTTTCCTCGTTGCTTTGGACTTGTTGCTCACTCAAATGAGGGGATTGGGAGATTTCTGACGATTCCAAGCTTCCGCGACGAAGCCCATAAATTGGGGGTGATCGGTGCAGAAGTCGAGGAATTGGAAGTTCTTTTTGAATGGATTGGTGTTGTTATTAATTTCTACCAGAAGAGGGGCGTGGTCGGATTCAGTAGAGTTGAGGTGAGACAGGTTGGTGTTGATCCCCATTCGTGCCAGAGCACATTCGTGAGGTCTCTGTCCAGGCGGAAGTATTGACGCCGTTCGCCTTCCTGCATGTTGCACCAGGTGAATGCGTTGCCGTTGAACTGGAGAGGGATGAGGTGAGCGTTGAAGATGAAGTTGTTGAAGTCTAGCATGGCTATTATGGGAGGGGGTCGGCCTCCAATTTTCTCTCCTCTGCGGGTGATCGCATTAAAGTCCCCAATACAAAGCTAATGGGAGTTGATGTTGTGGAGGTAAATGTCAATAAGGTCGTTCCAGAGTTGTTTTCGCTCAGTGATAACACAGCTGTCGTGTACCGCTGAGATGATGGCACGCTCTAGTAATATAGGGTGTTCAACCCAGCATGAGAGGGCTTGCCAATAATCCTGGATGACACCGAAGTTGACGTCCTTCGTGCAAAGGATCCAAATATCGTGCCTGCCTGCTATGGCCGTAGGGAGGCCCAGCTGCAGCTGGATAGATTTTAATCTTTTGGAGGAAATTTTGGGTTCAATAATAATGAGTATATCGATCTTGTGGATTTTCCGGAGGCTGGAGATTCTCCTTAATATAGGTTTGTTCGCCAGACCGCGGACGTTCCATGATAGGATGTTAAGCATTGATGAGGTTGTGGGAGGGTTTTTGTTTCGCTTGTGTCACGTCCTAGAACCAGAATACTGGAGAGCGGGAGAATGACTCAGCCAGCTACGTATTACGGGTAGAGGAATACCGTATAATACGATCAATGCTGTCTAAAAGACGAGGGGGTGCATACTACATGAAAGTCTCGCTATGGTCGCTTCGCATCTATTGTCTCAATCATTCAAACAAGAAACAGTAATAGAGAACATGTAAGATAAAGCAGTAAGGCGTCCCAAACGCTCAGTCAAAATGTTCTTGATATCTGGCTTTACAAAACATAGCCAGATGATGAAGCAAGGTATACACAATTGTTTATCAGTTGCAGCCTGACTTAGTTACAATTATGTAAAAGTAAGTACAAGACGATCCGACTAACATGTCGGTGCCAAACGGCAAAATATAAAGTAAGTAACAAAATGAACGGAGAAGTAAGGAATCCAATCGAGTCCTCCTGCGATCATTCCTCTAGTATTGACCATCTTTGAGGTGGAAGTAAGCTGAGTCCTCGGGAACCGACTCTAAATCTGGCCATGCAAAACTAGAGAGGTTAGACCTCTAATAGCAAGTACCGCAAGGAAGCACGATATGAGGAATTAGAACCAGTAATAAGAAATATGATAAATAGATCTCTGCTAGCTACTGGGATTCACATAACATCACGACACTTCGGACCAACTTTCCAACCAAACAAGGACAGAAGTTGGCCCGTCATATCCTGACATTCTGATCATCTCAGTTAGTTAACAGAGTAGGTACAGTACATAAACAAGTCAACTTAAATGGCCATACAACTACTACGGCTTGCTACAGTGAGTCCCAAGTTATCCTGAAATTATGCAATAAGGATTCCTCAGTTCTTACTATATGCAAGCAAGGCTAGTCTATCCAATCAATCAATTGCGCTAATCTTGAATTAGATGAGTCCCAGCGGGACGCCCGTCATCAATATACAATATACAATAAATAATATAAGCAGATACCGCTCCCTGTCCGTGTGGCAGATTTACAGTATCTGTGGGAACCAGCCAGCCTGTCGGACACTTAATAGTCCCAAAGAGGGCTGCCATGTAAGAACTCGGGAATCCATTCTCTCTATGCAATCATTATTTTATTTAACTTAATAGTCTCTACGTTGAGTGAAATCACATGTCGTGGATCATGGTCATTCAGAATGAGTACTTCCGTACAAAGTACGATATGCCCCACTCTACAACGATACCCGTACGGTTAGGTTGTAGGTCTTACATAGCGTAATGCAACAATTAAAACTAACCACAGAATAATCATGCCTTGACCATAAAGTACACATGCTGCTTTTGTAAAATAAATAAATAAATTATAGCCTGCATGTATCTATATGCCAATATTCGGGATTGGCCAATCGATTGCAATAGTTCATAGTTAATATGAACGTGTCTCATTCATTAAATTTAAATAAGACGACTAGCCAGTCTCTTAGTTCCAACTAGGAACGCATGATCAATTATTAGTCAAGGTCACAATCAATATCAATCAATGTCAATTCGGGACAAGAATCAGTCAAAAGGCATCATGGGCTAGAGTTCATGCGGCCGAGAGATTATAGAAGTTCATGTGGCTGAGAATCAATTCTCATGCGGCTGAGAATGCATATGTGGTCAGGATCTCATGCGGCCACGAAAATTCATGCGGCTACGGAAATTTATGCGGCTGCGGAAGTTCATGCGGTCACGGAAGTCTATGCGGCCACGGAAGTCTATGCGGCCATGGAAGTTCATGCGGCCACGAAAGTCCATGCGGCCACGAAAGTCCATGCAGCCACGGAAGTTCATGCGGCCAGCACTGTTCTTCTTCTCCAATTTATGAGAAGAAGGACCATGAAGCCATTGCTTCTAAGCTCCATAAATCCTTCATTCCAAACCAAAATTCGGACTTTCATAGGTTAAAATGGGGTAGAACGAAATTCTCTACAACATGAAACCATCAAAACTTGAAAAATAACAAAGTTACTAGATCAAAACCTAGGAAATCTAAAAATGTATTAAACTTAGATCTACATGAAATGAGCCATGGAAATTGAAAATGCTAAGTACTAAAGTATCTAAGAATTTTGAGAGGAAGACAATGGAACAACAAAAATGGAGATCTATCAAGAAGCAAGTTGGCACTTGCCTATGCGGCTAGGTAGGTGGGGAGAGTTTATGAGGAAGAAAAAGAGTAATGGTGAAGAAGTAATGAAGAGAGAGGAAGGGGATGGAGCTTTAAATGAAGAGAGTGGTGGTAGGTGGGGGTTTGTTTAAACCATCCAATGGCCAAAAATAAACCGACTCAGGCCGAACCCAAAAGCAAAGCAGAATGAAAATGTTGAAAGTAAAATTGCAGGAAATTAATTAACATGAAATTAAAGGAATTTAAATACAGAACAATACATGATAAATATTAGATAAATGTATTAAAGCAGTATATGTATTAAAATACGTGTTATAGGAACAGGAAGTGACAGCTTGGCAACGGATCTGGTTTGGATGGTTGTGGTTTCGTCGGTTCCTATCTTGGCATTTTTCCCGCACGATGTTGACGCTTCCCCCTTGGTCGAGGTAGGGGGGTCGTGATTGGATTGCTCGAGAGGTGCCGTGGGGGGGCTAACAATTCCCCAGCGTAGTCCGTGGTAGGATCCTCAGAGGGGATGGCAAGGGAATCGCTGGCACTCCCTATCAGAAGAATGGCTTGCTGGAGAGGGGAAACCAGCGGCTTGGATCTGTAGTCCTCTTTTAGCTTGGTCAGGCCCGAGGATTGCGAGGGCTTCTTCAACTGGGTCTTCGCTGGTGTGTTGTTGGTCAGCGTCGCTGGAGAGGATTGCAAGGGTTTCTTCAACAGGGTCCTTGTTGGTGTGTTGTTGATCTGCCTTGCTGGACTCGGTGATCGCCTCTACCCCCTCCATGATAGGGGAGCTGAAACCTCTAGAGGGCAACCATTCTCCGTTGGTGCTTCCAAGTCATTCGACTCTAGAATGTCGAATTGGTTGGAGAGGGCGAGATGTTGGGTGTTGAAGGGGATCAGGGCTTTGCTAGGGAGCTCGCTCTTGTCTATCTTGCCGTCACTGGAACCAAATCGAGTATGCGTGTTCGAAGGTGGTAAAAGGGGTGGCTTGGGGTCCTTCCTTCTGTATTCTCGTTGTTTTTTCGGACTGATTTCTTCTTAAGATCTGGGTGAAGACGGTGGCAATGCTTTGGTATGTGGCCTCTTAAATGGCAGTGGTTGCAGAACATTATGTGGTTGTCGTAGAGGATTTGTTGGGTGTGGGTCTGTTTGCCCAGCTCGATGGTAATAAAATTAGGTGGTTCAGATGTGAGATCGAGTTCCACGCAGATTTTGGCATAGTGAGCCTTGGTGAGGTTACTGGTCTCAGGCGCCATTGCCACATACGTGCCGAAGGAATTGGCAATACGCCTGAGTACCGCTGGGACAAAGCATATGAGGGGTAGATTAGGCAGGGTCACCCATGAGGCGACCCTCGCTGAGTCTTCTTTGGTATTAAAGGCTGGTGACCACTTGATGATCTTCATTATGTGTGAATCGATCCTGGAAGTGCCCTTGGACCACACGGTTCTGTGGTCGCATTCGGAGGAGAGGTGAAAAAGAATATGTCTGGGGTCAAGGGGGGCCACTCGATAATCCATCGAGAGTTTCCAACTGGCTATCGCCTCCTGCACTCTGGAGAGTTTGGGGCATCCGGAAGTAAATTTGAGAATAAAAGTATGGGGAAAGGAGGCTGACAAAAAAGTTAATTCTAGGTCGGAGAAAGGGACCACTGGAACTGGGGCATCCTGAGAGTACTCAATGTCCGGGAGAGTGACGTCGGAGAAATGGAGTCCCTTAGAGGGGGCTAAGTCAGGGCGCAGCTTGGCGACGTAAGATGGCTGAGCTGCTCCGGGATTAGGAGGAACCTGGGTCCCACCCTGGGATGGGGAGTGACCGAGGCTGGGAAGGAGGGATGCGGAGTCAGCCGGGACAAACCTGCCAGGGGGAGGAAAGGAGTATCAACTAAGGAGCTGGTGAAGGACGGGGTGGATGTCTCTCCCCTCGCAGGGGACGACGCCTCCTGCTCCAACCACAACCCGAACAGGAGGGAAGAGACGCCCTGGGCCACCCCAGGGGAAACCCCAGGAACTACGTCGACGGAGGTATGCTGGGCCACCGGGGGTTCGGGGACAAGAGCCTCGGATGGAGAGGGGGCGAGAATCGGCAGAACAGAAAGTGCGGCTACCATGTTGGAAAACGAGGGGGGTCGGATGAAGGAATAGCTGAAAAGAGGAGAGGGGTGGGGGCCTGGGTAGGCGAAGGAAGAGAGACGATGGGGGGTCTGCGTAGAGGTGAAGGGGGGAGCTGGGGACGCGTAGAGCAGAGGGAAAAAGGGTCCGCGAAGAGTGTAGTGGAGGGATAAGGAGGTGCGTAAAACTGAGGGGGATAGAGGGACCCACCGGCGTACTCGGGGTACGTGATGGGGACGTACGCCAGACCTGGGGGTGATGGTGGGACCCACCACGTGTAACAACCCAAAGCGATCCTCCTACGCATACAGCGCTCGGCTCCAGGTGGGACCCACCATTAGGAGCGGTGAGGAGCTCTCAGCTACGCGTATCAACAAACACGTAAAGAGGGAGCCACCTCGTGAAGAGCGCCGTAGGCAGCAGTCACGAGGGGTCTGACAGTGGAAAAACCCGAGGCCTACACCGTATGAGGGCTCCCCACCCGAAGGAAAAAAAGTACCATTCGAAATTTGAAAGAGAGCGGGATAGGGGTGCTGCGGCGCCGAGGTCTCAGTCCCAGAGCGGGCGACCAGAAGGCCGACGGCCTCGCCGGACCGGGTGTGTTGCGGGGGATCGCTCCAGAGCTGCGGGGGGGCGGAGAACCTCGCAAAACTAGGCGGCAAGGCAAAAAAGGCCAGACGGGGGCGGGAGAGGACCATAAGGCGGAAGGACGGAGGGGGATGTGGTGCCCGAAGGGAGGGGATGCGTCGGGGGAGGACGACGACCAGGGCCAGAACGTCAGCTGGCCAGGGAGGAGGCATCGGACGCCTGCGGGGGAAAGGCCGCCGAGGGCCAGGCGGAAAGCACGGGAGGACGAACAGAGGCAGGGAAAAGAGGGAGAGATGCCGGGCGGGCTCACCGGCCTAGGCCGGTCGGAAAGCGGAGGCCAGGCGAGAAGGAAGTAGGATGGGGGAGCTCAGCATCGAGAGAAAATTTTAATATTATATATATATATATATATATATATATATATGAGGAGGGATCTACACCCCCTCACTTTTTTCCCCCAAGCATTCCCATGATAACACCCGTTGGATCTTGTTTAGGTCATCTAATCTTAACAGTTAAAAATCAACGGTTAAGATTAGATGACTTAAACAAAATCCAATGGATGTGAAAAATGAGATGCAAAAGTGAGGGGATGCGGATCCCTCATATATATATATATATATATATATATATATATATATGAGGAATGATCCACATTCCCTCACTTGTATCCCTCATGCATACCCTCTTTCACATCCGTTGGATCTTTGTTAAGTCATCTAATCTTAACCGTTGATTTTTCAATGGTTAAGATTAGATGACTTAAACAAGATCCAACGGACGTTGTCATGGAGATGCATAGGGGATACAAAGTAAAGGGATGTGGATCCCTCCTCTCTCTCTCCCTCTCTCTCTTTCTCTCTCTCCTCTCTCTCTCTCTCTCTCTCTTTATATAATATATAATATATATATATATATATATAATATGATTAATTAATAAAGAAGTCCTAGTTGAATGGTTCTGCTACAAAATGTTCTCTCTATATCCTCCCGACCATTCGAGAAGTTTCAGGCCACTACCGATGAGTTTCAAGCCACGAGCGAGAAAGATCAAAGATAAGAGAATTAGATTGAACAATCAGGATAGATTACATTTCTTTTAGGCTTAATTGTAACTTGATACCCTCAACTATTCTAGTTTTTCAACTTAATATACTAAACTTTTTTACTCAACAACTTGATACCCTGGGAAAAATTGGACAAAAATACCCATAATCTAAACTTAAAACTACACCCCTCCCCCCACCACCTCATCCCCCCTCCACCCCGCAGCCCCTTTCCGCCACCCGTTCGCCCACTCCCCCCCTCCAGCCACAGCCCGCCCCCAACCCTCCCACCCTGCAGCCTCCCCTCCGGCCACTCACAGTCACGCCCTGATCCCACAGAGTCCTTTCGTCCTCACTTCAGACTCTTTGAGACCGATCGTCCTCGCTAAGGCATGATGCCGTACAAGCCTAAGTTGTGCTTGCACAAGGCCAAGACCTATAACAAGATAAGATAGACAAGTTTGACAATACGCAACGGAACATATTTCAGATAATTGAAGCAGCAGCGGACATATTTCAGAACACATGCATGAACACAATGGTAACAAGAAACAATTTTTTTATTGATTTCATTTGAACAGATTACAAGCTCTCGATTCTCTCTGATACAATGTTACATTCTCTCAAAACTTTACAGATTAATGATCCCGTTCCCATATATTACATCCCTTTATATACAAAACCAACTCTTGCAACAGATGTCCATCTCTTGGCATCTCTTCTGATTTCTGGCTCCTTGGATGAGGCTCGGGCTATCGCTTCGAACTATCCTTCTCGATGCATATTGCACCTGCATGCAGACTGATGGTGGGTCAGTATATCAGCATACTAGTGAATTGTGAACAAAGGGGCTACATTCTTCTGAAACGATCACTGTTTATTTAATGAGAAAACATTTTCTTGTGAGGTGATCTTACTACTTTTACCTATGTTCATTCCATGTATACAGAGTCAGTTTACATCTCTTTTGAAAACATCTTTGAAAAGCCACAGTTTATTTCTCTTCTTTTCATGTTAAGCATACAAGGAACTATTCATTTTCGTGGAGTATGCAGCGTATTTCATGAGCATAATCATTTCTTTATTCAAGCAACTTTTGGGGGACAATTATAAGCACGATATCATATCTTTTCTGTAAAAGGCATAGCATTTCATTGTATAGATAAATCTCTGCAAATAATTCATGTTAAAGACTTAAGCAGTATATATGCATCACTTTTAAGTGATTATTACCATAGCCGACCGTCCATCCCTGCACAAAGACAAGGATTAGCATAAACATGATAAAAACCAACATTTTTCTCTGTTCGTCTGCATCGTTAGCTCTCAACAAAACATTCTTTTACGGACTCATGCAACTCGATTGGCAGCTATGACGCAAGGCTCAGGTCTGCACTAGTATATACGTAGACCAGTAGTTGTGACACTCTGGGTCATCTTGTACTGATAACGTGCATACTAGCAACTGTGCGCATGGTTCAGCTCTTCACCAACCGACACTTATCTATATGATGGTCCATGGAAAACCCATGATTAGCCGCTGTGACTCTTGGGTTCAGCTCGTCGCTAGTGGACACTCTATACACCCCTTGGTCTCTTTACCACAGGACGTTACTCTATCCCCCTAGGCCGAACGGCTT
>JANAVB010015514.1:0-56653 GCA_029216955.1 Iris pallida | reverse complement strand
TTTTTACTAAGGGCAACCTAAAAGGAATCATTTCACTAAGGGCTACCCAAAAAACAAAAAAAAACAAAGAAACAAAATCCACCCCCCCTCCTCCTTTTCCCCTCCTGTTCATTCCCTCCCCCTTCCTCCCCGAAGTCTCCCCCCCCTCCTGTTCATTCCCTCCCCCCTCCTCCCCGAAGTGCTTAGAGTTTAATGGCAAGTGTCGAACCCAGTGATGTAACCTGATAAAATAGGACGAGATCAGACCAAACATTAGTGAACATTTGACAAAATCACTGCCTTTTCTTCTAAAAAGAAAAATAAAATAAAAGAAAATGTTTTTATGAACTAACAGCTTTTGCTGTTTCTGTTGCACGTGCAGCAAGAAAAACTGCTATACTATCTGTTGTTCCAGTGCAAACAATACAATCTTTTGAAAATCCTGTTAGTAACAAACAAAAGGAAGCATGGATATCTGTTGCTTAGAAGTGTTTTTTTTTTTTTTTTCCAAATGAAGGTGATAACTAGGACTGCAGCTTAGCCTGCAGTCCTCAATGCACGTAGGACTGCAGGCCAAGCCTGCAGTCGCTGTAGCCTTTTTTTTGTGAGTAGAATGAGACCCATTTAGCTTCTGTTAACATTGGACTGCAGCCTAGTTGCAGTCCTCAACAAAACTAGGACTGCAGGCCAAGCCTGCAGTCGCTGTAGCCTTTTTTTTTTTTTGGTAGAATGAGACCCATTTAGCTTCTGTCAACATTGGACTGTAGCCTAGCTGCAGTCCTCAACGAAACTAGGACTGCAGGACAAGCCTGCAGTCACTATAGCCTCTTTTTTCTGGATATTTGTTATTTATTATGGTGTTCATGTAACAAAATAAAAGAAGATAGAGAACTACCGAAGATAGACAACTTCAATAGAGGTGGGGACAACAACAATGGAGGAGGGGGGACCAATGGTGGAGGTGGGAACAACTATGGAGGAGGTGGGGACAACAATGGAGGTGAGGATTGAGAGAAGTGGTTTGGGGATTGAGAAAAGAGAAGAAGACAAAGGAAGAAGATGGTGGCCCTTAGTGTTTTGAAAATGGCAAACTTGTAATTTTTTAAAAAATTTAAGTTGGTGGCCCTTAGTAATTTGGGGGGGCCTTTAACATTTGCCGGAATTTGAGTGAATTTATCCCACCAGCCCTCAAAAAGTTAAAATTAAATCATCATTTGAGAATACCAAGGAGGAAATAGTAATTATACATATATACATAAACAAATAAAAAATTATTTTTAAACTTTTCCTTCCCCTACTTTTTGTCCATCCAAACAAAGGAAGGAAAAATTAACTTTCCTCCATTTTCCTTCCCCTCAAATTTTCCTCTCCCTCCCCCCAAATGTTCCCAAACACAGTGTATGAGTTCATAAATTCAATTTAAATTTAATCCATAATTAATTAAATAAAGCTTGTGACTCGGACTCGATTAGCTTCAATCGAAAATATTTATCTATTTATATTGAATAGACTTTTCTGCTTTGTGTATGTTCTCTCCGTCCCCTTTTATTATCACATCATTGTACGGTTTCTTGGGAATAGACATGGCTTCGGCCGCACTCTCTGCAGCATCCCTGCCCCGCATAGCCCTCGCCAGCAGAGCCGCGCGTTCCGCACCGACCTTTGCAGCAGCGTCGGACCAACTCATCATCATCAGCAGCAGCAGAGGCAGCTGGTTTTGTACACGAAGCCCGGTTGCTGCCTCTGCGACGGGCTCAAGGAGAAGCTCCACGCCGCCCTCTCCCTCGCCTCTCTCCACTCCGTCAACCTCCAAGTATACCAAATATATACATATACTTAATTATAACACACCACAATTCTTCGTAGCAATTCCTACTATTGTTGTTGTTGTTGTTGTAGGTGAGGAATATATTGGAGAACCCGGAATGGGAGAGGCTGTACCAGTACGAGATCCCCGTGCTCGCCAAGCTCCTCCCCGACGGCACCGAGGTCTCTCTCTTTTCTGCTTCTTAACTCCTTTATTTTTTGTCGTGCCCGTTATCTGTTCGATTGAATGCCAGTACTAGCTCGGCCTCGTCTGATGGATTGAGCTCAAAACATGAAACGGGACATGCTTGAACTGTCCTTCCGGGCCATCTTTGGCTCGATGGAGCTCGATTTATAATCGCCCCTTTCAAATTATATGGGGAATAAGTGGCTTATTTCCATGTGGTATACTTAATATTTGTAGTGTAGTACTCGATTGTAATTATCTGTCTGTTAAACAATAACCGGTTGCGTGAGACGTTTTAATTTAGTATGGTATTTGCATAATAGAGCTGTCAAACTGAAAAAAAGCCGTTTTGCAAATAACTGTTGCTTGGTTTAATATGAAATGAGCAAGCTTGGACACTTAGAAATTAGAATATCAGGTCGAAAACAGCAACAATGCCCACCAAGTCGATGCCCCTAACTTCAATCAGCAAACCAGTCACTTCACCTTCTTGTCCGTTGGGATCTCTGTGTAGTCGAAGAATTGATTCACCTCTGACAACCAATCCATGAATTCCTTGATGCCAAGATCCCCATGGAAGATCGGAATATTATCTTCAATTTGAAATCCCATCCTCTCTTGTAGGGACCATCCTCACACCCACTTCGTTGATAAGTGTAGTCGTCGTCAAACTGATTTCTGTCATCGGAAAAATTGTTTCGTATTTGCCACATCGATCGCGTCGGCCGACGTCGTACTGACCGCCATAGTCCAGTCGATAAAGTAGTCTCTCATCGTCACAATCAATCACGAACTCGTTTGGCGAGATCATCGAACTAGACGAATCTACACGAGCCCTCCGCTGATGATTCTCCCGCTCGTGTTCTTGACCACAATAGCTCTGATACCATGTTGGAATATCCTATTGGTATTTTTGGTATGTTGGAATATGTATAGGAATATCCTATGGCATATTCCAACATACCAAATATACTAATAGGATATTCCAACACATATTCCAACATACCAAAAATACCAATAGGATATTCCAACACTCCCCCTCAAGATGGACGAAAGATATTCACTAAGCCCATCTTGTCACATCCTCTCATCATGCTGACAGAGCTAAACCCCTTGATCAGTTCGTCTGCTACCTGATCTTTGGTTGGAACATAGCCCAGCTCTAGTAGTCCACTATCCAGCTTTTCTTTGATGAAGAATATGCCAATCTCGATATGCTTGGTCCTGTCATGCTGTACTGGATTGTTGGCAATACTAATAGCTGAATGGTTGTCACATCATAGCTTCATCTTGGCTCCCTGGTCCAGCTTCAGCTCCATCAGCATATTCTTCAACCACAATAGCTCTGTGACTCCCAAGGCCATAGCTCTATACTCTGCTTCAGCTGTTGATCTGGCCACCATTGACTGCTTCTTACTCCTCCAAGAGACCAAATTGCCTCCTACAAATATGCAGTATCTCGAGATGGATCTCCTGTCGTCAGCACATCTAGCCCAGTCAGAATCACAATAGCCCTCGATGCTCACATAATTATTCCTTCTGAAAATCGGTCCCTTTTCGGGGCCTCCCTTCAAGTACCTCAGAATCTAGTACACTGCGTCCATATGACCCTTCCGGGGGTCATGCATGTAGCGGCTCACTACGCTGACCGCAAAGCTGATATCAGGTCGGGTGTGGCTCAAGTAGATCAACTTGTCCACCAATCTATGATATCTATCCCGGTCAACTGGTTTTCCGGCTTCAGCATCCATCTTGAATTTCTGGTCTATCGGTGTCGTAGCTGGTTTGCATCCCATCATCCCTGTTTCTGTAAGCAGGTCCAGTGCGTACTTCCTATGAGAAAGAACAATTCTCTCTGTATCTCGAGCAATCTCAATCCCAAGGAAGTATCAAAGAGGGCCAAGATCCTTCACCTCGAACTCCTTGTCAAGCTTTCCCTTGAGTTGGGCGATTTCCTGTTTATCATCGCCTGTGATAATCATATCATCCACACACCGCAAGCATACTGATGTGGCCTCCACTTCATCTGAAGAAACAATATGATCAGCATTGATCTGCTGATATTCCATCCCTATCATTGCTCTCCTGAACCTGTCAAACCACGCTCAAGGAGACTGCTTCAGTCCATAGAGGGACTTCTTCAGCATGCAGACCTTGCCTTCTGTCTGATTGGTGCCGAATCCTGGTGGTATCTCCATGTACACCTCCTCCACTAGATTCCCATTAAGAAATGCATTTTTCACATCCAGTTGGTGTAGCTTCCAATCTCCATTGGCTGCCAGAGAGATCAAGGTTCTGACAGTACTCATCTTCGTCACTGGTGCAAAGGTTTCGTCATAGTCGATGCCGTACGTCTGCTGTATCCTTTTGCCACCAGTCAAGCTTTGTAGCGCTCAACCTGTCCATCTGGGTTCTGCTTCACAGTGAAAACTCACTTGCATCCGACTGCTCTCTTTCCTTTTGGCAGTCTCACCAGCTCCCAAGTTCGGTTCTTCTCCAGAGCTCCCAACTCCGCGTGCATCGCTGCTTTCCACTTTGGATCGTTCTTGGCTACCTGCCAATTGTTAGGTACAGTAACACTATCCAATGATACAATAAAAGCTCCATGAGAATAAGAGATATGATTATATGAGACAAATTTAGCAAGGTCCCAACCATATCTATCAGGAGGTTTTTTCGCATTGCTGCGAGTGGACCTCCATACTGATGATGGTTGGGGAGGAGGAGAAGGAAGGATATCATCTGAAGGGAAAGGTGGTGGTGCAGGTATCTCAGGAGTCAAGACGGACGCAGGCAAGGGACTTAGCTGTCACGCCCCAGATCCAGAATACTGGAGAGCGAGGGCAGACACAGCCAGCTACGTATATAGAAATGTATTCCACCTCCATATACGGTCACGACTGTCTAGATGTATGAGGGTTTATCTACAAGCTATCAGTCTCTTATGGTCAAGAACAAGCCTAGTGTCTCAATCTCAAGCAAGTAATAATAGTCACAAGATGTTAGACCATCAGATACTCAATAGTAAGGCGTCCCATACATTTCATATACAGATGATCATGAAGCTAGTCATACAAAATACGAAGACTAGCAAGAGTTAAAGTCATACATGATCAACCCTAGGATTTGTTAATCATGTTACAGCCCGTAGGCAGACAAGAAATATAAGTATTCAACACGAGCTAACACTTGTTCGACGGCTAAACGCCTCAAAAGAATAATTTACACTAGAGTGGGAGAGCAAAATAAAACCCACTCGTTGCCAGGATTTCTTCTAGTGGTCACCATCTGGCTGGAATGCAGGTAGAATCTCGGGTGCTGCTCCAAAATCTGGCCATACAAAACCAGCTGGGTCAGACCCCAGAAAGAGCAAGTGCCACAAGGGAGGCTTTACTTAGGGACTAAAACCAGCATATTAGCACATAAAAGCACATAAATGAAATAACAAAAGACATGAGTTAGAGAAAACAGGGTAATAAACGATAAGATAACTAAAAGACTATTCCGGTAACCAAGTTACAACCCGTAAACCAAACAAAGACCGGGGTTGTAACCCTTCACCTGAACAGAACTTAGTCTCTAACCAATTATCGATAAGTAAGCATAAACAAGCGTGTCATGAGATAGCCATGTACTGGATCTAGGCAAGACTAGACAAGATAGGACTCCATCCATCAATCACGGCCAAGCAATGAGTACGGCTTGATACTTTAACTAACTAGGGTTATCACAAGCCTAGTTACTAGCAAGATGCAATGAGATATTCCTACGGCCACAAGCCCTGCAGACTATCCAGGTTATCCAAACGCAAGTTACAAGCATTTTATGGTGGATACATCGCCCAGGAGACAAATGTACCCTATTAGGTGACTTGGGGGTGCAACACATGACAGTGTGCATATTTACTTATTTCAAGAAGTGCCCCACATGACATTGGGCTGGAAATGTGCCCTACTCGACGGCAGGCTACAAGTCCATCAAGAAGGCGTCCAGATAACGGGATTGCTTGTAGCCGAAATATCTCTTTATATGAACTACTTGATCAATCTAGTCATTTACCTAGTCAGATTCAGTATGAATCCCTGACCGTGGTAACCAGGGATACATGCCCTAGACATGATGCGAGACAAAATTGGTAGCTTATACAAGCACATTCAATACATTCACCCACGGTGTCAAGAGGAGAGTTTACTAGCATGTCGAGATAGCCGTCGCAACAGCATTCAAGATTACATGTGAAGGTTACTTGGCAGGGGTGCACCACAACGGGTCACCATCAAGATTACTTATCATGTCAAAAGTGCGTCACGACGGACCACCATTCCAGAATTATCATGTCAAGGTTGCTTGTCAAGAGTGCACCACGACGGGTCACTATCAGGTGAGACACATTAACCTATCGTGTTTATGGAACATTATCAGAATTAACATGGTACAAGCATTTCATCAAGGACCCAAGTTACACAGAGGGTCATGAGACAAGCATAAATGTAACAACCAAATAGTAAAAAGGGTGCAAAGGTTGTGGGAAGAGCCATGTGGCTCGGGAGCCAAGGGCCATGGCCTATGCGGCCAAAAATCGTCATGCGGCAAGGGCCAAACGGCCATGCAGCATGCGGCAAGGGGGGAAAAGGGGGCCATGCGACAAGGCTGCCAAGAACTATGCGGCTCGGAGGAAACATGCTTATGCGGCTCGGGGAAACAGGGCCATGCGGCAAGGCTAGAGATAGCCATGCGGCCAGGAGGGAACAGGCTTATGCGGTAAGGCTAGAGATAGCCATGCGGCCAGGAGGGAACATGCTTATGCGGCAAGGCTAGAGATAGCCATGCGGCCAGGAGGGAACATGCTTATGCGGCAAAGAGAAGCCGCAGGGGACCTTGCTGCATGAAAATGCCATGCGGCAAGCACTGTACTTCTTCTCCAACTTTTTCGAGAAGAAGAACCTGGGAAGTTGGGGGTTCCCAGACTTCCCAACCTTCAATCCAAGCCCAAATCTGGACTTCCATAGGTTAAAATGGGGTAGAACAAAATTTTCTACAACATGGAACAATCAAAACTTAAAAATAATAAAGTTTGATAGATCAAAATCCAAGAAATCCGAAAATGCAACAAACTTAGATCTACAAGAAATAAACCATGGAAATTAAAATGCTAAGTACTAAAATATCTTAGAATCCTCGTGAGGAAGACATGGAACAATAAAAATGGAGTCCTCCATGAAGCAAGTTGCACTTGCCTAAGCCTCTCTCTTAGTAGGTGAGAGAGTTAATGGAGGAAGAGGAAGAAGTAAATGAAGAAGTGAATGAGGAGAGAGAAAGGGGTTGGTGGCTTTTAAAGGGAGGGGTTACAGTTGAACCAAGCCAACCAAGCCACCAAAACCAAGCCATGCCACTATTAAACCAATGCAAGACTAAACCAAAATTAGCTAGCAAGACAAGACAAGTAAAATATTGGACATGATTCCGTACACGTATACTGGAAATACGTATACAGAAAACGGAGGTGACATTAGCACTGGCATTATAGGAACTGGTCCTGCAAGTTTGCTTCTCTCGCCTGCTGTAGGTAAGTATCTCCCCCTGAGCTGTGGGCCTAACATCTCTTATTTTCTCCCCCGTCCCTTTTTATCTTCCTGTACCCTATTTGTTCCTCCAAGCCATACTCCGAGACAGTTGAAATGCTTCCCAACAACTCCCCCTCTCGCCTCATACTTGCAGTATCAGGTGAGATATTTGGGTTTTCCTCCTGACTGTAGTATGGCTCATGTTCCCTGATGTGAACATCCATACTTACAAATTTTCTTTTTTCCACTGGACTCCAGCATACGTAGCCCTTCTGAGTTTTCGAGTAGCCCACAAAGATACACTTGATTGCTCGAGGATCAAGCTTCCCTACTGACGGTCTGTTGTCCTTCACGAAGCATACGCAGCCAAACACCTTTAGTGGGAGCATCCTACTATTATTTTCCTGCAGCATCTCACATGGAGACCTACATCCCAACACCTTCGAAGGCATCCTGTTGATCAGTTGAGCTGCTGTCAACACTGCATATCCCTACAGACTCTGTGGACATTCATGTCTATCATCATACTTCTTGCCACTTCCAGGAGGTGTCTGTTCTTCCTTTCCGTTACTCTCTCTTGTGCTGGTGTATATGCACAGGTGGTCTGATGTCGTATCCCTTGGGCGGACAAGATTTCCGCAAGTGTCTTGTTGGTGTACTCCGTTCCATTGTCAGACCTCAGTACCTTCACTACTGTCTTGTACTGAGTCTGGACATGTTTGTGAAAGTTCCGAAAATATGAGGGGACCTCACTCTTATTTTTTATCAAATACAGCCAATAGTATGAAAAAAATAATCTATGAAGGTAACAAATATTTGTAACCATTCATAGGAGTAGTACAAGGCCCCCAGATGTCACGCCCCAGAACCAGAATACTGGAGAGCGGGGGCAGACATAGCCAGCTACGTAATGAAATGGAATCTATCTCACCATACGGTCACGGCTGTCTAGATATATGAGGGTTTAACTATAAGCCATCAGTCTCCTATGGTCATGAACAAGCCTAGTGTCTCAATCACAAGCAAGTAAGTAAATATTACAAGATGTAAGATCACCAAATATACAATAGTAAGGCGTCCCAAACATTACATATCAGCTGATCATGAAGCTAGTCGTTACAAAATGTGAGGACTAGCAAGAGTTTAGTCATATATGATCAACCCTAGGATCTGTCAATCATGTTACAGCCCGTAGGCAGACAATAATAAGGTATGCAATACGAGCTAACAGGTGCTCGCCGGCTGAACGCCTCAAAATGAAATTTTTACAATAGAGTGGGAGAGCAAAAATAACTCGTTGTCCTGGTTACGCCTGGTGGTCACCATGTCACGCCCCGCTCCCGTAGGAGCGATCGTCCTCGCTAAGGCGTGATGCCGCACGAGCCTAGATTGCGCTCGTGCAAGGCGGGTTCCATAACGGTCGATTTCAGCGGCTGCGACGGGGTCGTCGCACAGAAGTCCCGAGCAGAGACATTGAATAATAGCAGCAGAATTTAGAACAAAACACAAGTCATTCAAAGAAGCTCTTTATTGATATTGAAACAACGATTACATTGGGGGCGCAAGGCCAAGATTACAATCACTCAAGCTCACTCTTCTCACATTTTACAAGTTCGCTCAGCTCTTTCTCATCTCTCAATTACAAGTCTTGATCCAGCGGAAGCTTCGGAAGGCGATGACTATACATTATGTCCTATATAAGTCTTTACTCCATGCGGCTGCACGCTTCGAGTCGCCAAGGAACTCCATGCCTCGACGCATCCAAGCGAGCCCCGCGCCACGAGCTTCTACCTGTGCCTGCACATGTAAACTATGTGGGTGTCAGTACTCAACTGTACTGGTAGAATGAGCTCCTCGCCCACCCATACGAAACCAACACGTTTACTTTACTTTGTGCAACATAGTCCCCTTTTTGATTGTCTTTCTCTACTCTTGCCTTAGGATCAGTTTTAGGACCGGCGCCTTAGCGCAACTTCGTGTATCAGAACCATCCCGTGCTTGTAATGTCAACGTTAACTCATACTTTGTCTCTAGACCACTTCTCGTGCCAACAACGTTAACCTATCAAGTCGTGTTTGCCTTACGGCCAAAATCAGAGACGCAGCTACACGATAGACTCCTTTTCCATGTGACCGTGCTACGAAATCCATATTGAGGTCGTGCCTCGCAACTCACTAGGACTTAACCATATTGCCGCTTCGCGGCCCGTGCTACTTTGATAACCAACCGACCCAATCAAGACTTGTGAATCTAGTGTCACTCGACCAACTTTGCCTTGCGGCGGTTTCTCGACATAAACTCCACCAACTCAACCAACTTATGCAACTTATATGCCGACAACTTAAACTCGACGCCACATCTCGTGCCGAAGCACGTTGCCTATGTTGTAACCATTCTTAAGCCCAAACATTTGTACTCTAACTTGTACACACATTCAGCAACTCAACTCAATCCAAAGGCACTCACGCGGATTGCCGCCATGCCGACTCATCTATATGATTTGGTCACTGACTCCCAGAGCCATGGTGGACTCCTTTTTAGCTGAGTATAGGATGGGCCGGCTTGGGTAGCTAGCCCTATCCGCGTCCACCGAATACTTTGCCCTAGGCGCAGCTATTTTGGCTCCCAGAGCCATAGTTGTTTCCCTTTTTGCCCGCAGCGGTCCCGTGGCGCCACAGGTTGCCGTGCGGGGAAACTTTACCTTGTCGACAAGTTGTCCATGACCATGCAAGACTCGACTCAAACTGACGTCTCACACAGTCATTGTACCTCTAGTGTTACCATCTCTTCAGGGCTAAATTCAATACTTCTCACATCTGAGATCTTGCATCGACGACCCGTAGTCGCGAGCATTCTTCTTTCTTGCCTCAACGACCCAGTCGTGAACATTCTTCTTTCTTTCTTTCTTTCTTGCCCTATCATTTCACTCAACTCAAGAACAACTGTTTAGACATTTTTCCAAAACAAATGAATCAACCGTGGCCCGTGCCTTAAAACTCTAGGACCGTGCCATCGTGTCTCAAACCGACTTCCGATCTACGCGACGCTATCGCACAAGTCATACTTCATATGACGGACCTTGGGATCGCGGGACTATTTAACTTGACAACCGCAGAAAGAGCGGGACAGCACTAGAAATAACTTAGGTCGATCGGCGTAACTTTGCCTAACTTAATCGAGCCTATAACTTGACTCAAGGGACGAGCAAAGGCTATGCCAAGCCTTGTATTATGGAAACGTGCATGCTTTGTTGAGCATTTACGCGGGCAACGCCTATGACTTAGGCCAACTCAAGTGTCGGGACAATTCGACGGGACCGTGCATGCTCTAACAAGCATTCACGCAGGCGACGCCTATGACTTAGGCTATTTCATAACTTTGTGTCGAAGACCAACTTTCCTTCTCCCAAGCCACGGGACGAACGGCCGAGTGTCATTTTCAAAGCACGTCGTGCACCCACTCTAAGCTGATCGTGGGACGTTTTCCATGTTCTAACTCATTTCGACCCGTCGGGATTATTCCCTTAGCTATGTGGATTCGTCTCTTTTATTATCAAGCCTATTGTGCAAGTTGAAAACATGCGTTTTATTATGTGAAGGCAAAGATGAGGCAAGTTCACCGAAACTACCCCACCTGAGCGAGCGGTCGCCTCGACCGAGCGATGTCTTCAATCAGCCGTTGCAAGGCTAAGTTCGAACGCCGTCGGCGTTCCGATTCCTCCGATTGACTGAGCGGGACGGGGCACTACATCATACACCACTCAGAAAAAGTTTCGTCCTCGAAACTAACTGAGTACTTACTCCTTGACTTATCACTCGAACGTTCAACGACTCTCGCGCACCTCCTCCTATGCATTTTCCAATTTCGAGCCACGCTCGTGCTACCCTCAATCTTTTGTTCAGAACTCGCTATCTAGATATCCTCGATACTTTCTTGTTCCTCAAGTCTCACTTGATTCAACGTATCACTTAATATGGATCGTGCACATATTCCAGGCGTCCCCAAAATACATGCATTTCAGCCAAGCCTCGTGATAGAGAATCCGCCATCACCACTCGAGTCGGATCGTGCATATATTCGGGCGTCCCTGATATACGCGCATGTCAACCGAGCTCGCGAGTGGTGCCTCCACCAATCCTAACACTTCGCACTCGGACGTCTGCCTAACCGCTAGGCTATGTCTTTCCGTCAGCATTGGAATCATAGTTCCCAAACAACAATATCAACACTGACCCCATCCTAAGGTCAAACCAAGTTGATGGTACGGGTTTTCTACCCAAGCTCGCATCACTCCGATTTCTAAACATCGAGCATCGATTTCCTACGCAGATCCCAACATTTTGTCGCACGGGGTCCGAGTCCTTTAGCAAAGCCATCCTACTTCAACTTACGTTTAACCAAATTTCACGACGTATCAATATCGCTCGTTCAACAAACTATCTTGCATAGACTATCTCTTCGAACAAGTTCGACATAATCCGCCTATCAATCCTTCCAAGTTAAGCACGCTAAGACACGATTCATCTCTAAACCATAATTCACATTTCATATTTCCTAAGTCATTCATCCCAATTCACGTATTCGATCACGAGGTCATCTGACTTAACAATACGTTGCGCCCCGATCTCACACGAGTCAGATTATCCACGGTGGGCACGAATCACCATGCACGCTCCCGCGAGATAATCATTCTCATCGGGACGTAACCCTTGTTTTGTGTCTAGACTAATTCATTCTCGATACGCGGATTGGACTTACTCAATCCTCAAGTTTTTTCATTCATCAGTCGCAAGTCCAAACATCCTCAAATTTTCCTTCGCATCAAGCCAACAAGTCGAGACAATCAAAGTTGTCGCGTCCTGATTTTCCGAGTTCGATCATTCCCGCGACATGAATCACCATGTCAACGCTCACGTGGAACGATCGCCCCAAATCCAACGCAACGCATGTGCGAGGCTAGAGTTGCGCTCCGCAAGACAGGATCGTCGACGTTGTGGCTATCAACGTAACCATCAAGACATGATTATTTTCATCCAACATTCATTTCAATCCAAATCCTAAGTATAACACCTAACCGAACAATAGCACTTGCACGATCGTCATTCGCCGATTCAGAGTACCCCCGAGTTATCGCATATCGATCTTTGATACGCCTCAATACCATCGACGATATGCGTAACCTGACTATCTTCCTTTGCAACCAAATTCTGAGTCGTGCGAATGATGCTATCGTCCGACTGGATAATCTCCTCGACATTCAAATTCAAGTTCGATCATTATTCCTCAAACCATTCGCAACATCAATTTCCTCAATTCGCATCATTCATTTATCAATCAATCGACATCCCTGAGGCTATCGCATACACTACTCAGGGATGAAGTCATTCAACAAATCCTCAACTTATCATTCGAATCAAAAATCGACTTCTTCAATTTTTTTTTTCTGTTCGAACCATTCCTCGAATTCCAAGCACGCTCATCTATATCGCACCGACGTTGTCGTCGCTCGATAACACCCCTATTTATAGTCATCCCGTTTACTCAATCAAGTCTATCTCATTCCCGTTCGACACAATTCGAATCCCGTACTCGACTTTTCTAAGGTCGACACAACTTTGGTGTATATGCCCAGCCCGACTTAGCCAACCGTGCTTACGCAAACTATCTTTTGTTTCTTATCAAAAACTGTTCTCCTATGTTTTGCAAAATAGTTAGACTTATTGTATGGACATCCCGTGGGACAATTGAGAGAGAGGGCACCAACGATTTCAATATGCGGAAGCAACATTCAGAGTTTTGCGGAAGCAACGAGTTAAAGAATTTCAATCGGTTGTCCAAGGACGTAAAGCCGTGCTCTGATACCATTATGTCACGCCCCGCTCCCGTAGGAGCGATCGTCCTCGCTAAGGCGTGAAGCCGCACGAGCCTAGATTGCGCTCGTGCAAGGCGGGTTCCATAACGGCCGATTTCAGCGGCTGCGACGGGGTCGTCGCACAGAAGTCCCGAGCAGAGACATTGAATAATAGCAGCGGAATTTAGAACAAAACACAAGTCATTCAAAGAAGCTCTTTATTGATATTGAAACAACGATTACATTGGGGGCGCAAGGCCAAGATTACAATCACTCAAGCTCACTCTTCTCACATTTTACAAGTTCGCTCAGCTCTCTCTCATCTCTCAATTACAAGTCTTGATCCAGCGGAAGCTTCGGAAGGTGATGTCCATACATTATGTCCTGTATAAGTCTTTACTCCATGCGGCTGCACGCTTCGAGTCGCCAAGGAACTCCATGCCTCGACGCATCCAAGCGAGCCCCGCGCCACGAGCTTCTACCTGTGCCTGCACATGTAAACTATGTGGGTGTCAGTACTCAACTGTACTGGTGGAATGAGCTCCTCGTCCACCCATACGAAACCAACACGTTTACTTTACTTTGTGCAACATAGTCCCCTTTTTGATTGTCTTTCTACTCTTGCCTTAGGATCAGTTTTAGGACCGGCGCCTTAGCGCAACTTGTGTATCAGAACCATCCCGTGCTTGTAATGTCAATGTTAACTCATACTTTGTCTCTAGACCACTTCTCGTGCCAACAACGTTAACCTATCAAGTCGTGTTTGCCTTACGGCCAAAATCAGAGACGCAGCTACACGATAGACTCCTTTTCCATGTGACCGTGCTACGAAATCCATATTGAGGTCGTGCCTCGCAACTCACTAGGACTTAACCATATTGCCGCTTCGCGGCCCGTGCTACTTTGATAACCAACCGACCCAATCAAGACTTGTGAATCTAGTGTCACTCGACCAACTTTGCCTTGCGGCGGTTTCCCGACATAAACTCCACCAACTCAACCAACTTATGCAACTTATATGCCGACAACTTAAACTCGACGCCACATCTCGTGCCGAAGCACGTTGCCTATGTTGTAGCCATTCTTAAGCCCAAACATTTGTACTCTAACTTGTACATACACATTCAGCAACTCAACTCAATCCAAGGCACTCACGCGGATTGCCGCCATGCCGACTCATCTATATGATTTGGTCACTGACTCCCAGAGCCATGGTGGACTCCTTTTTAGCTGAGTATAGGATGGGCCGGCTTGGGTAGCTAGCCCTATCCGCGTCCACCGAATACTTTGCCCCAGATGCAGCTATTTTGGCTCCCAGAGCCATAGTTGTTTCCCTTTTTGCCCGCAGCGGTCCCGTGGCGCCACAGGTTGCCGTGCGGGGAAACTTTACCTTGTCGACAAGTTGTCCATGACCATGCAAGACTCGACTCAAACTGACGTCTCACACAGTCATTGTACCTCTAGTGTTACCATCTCTTCAGGGCTAAATTCAATACTTCTCACATCTGAGATCTTGCATCGACGACCCGTAGTCGCGAGCATTCTTCTTTCTTGCCTCAACGACCCAGTCGTGAACATTCTTCTTTCTTTCTTTCTTTCTTGCCCTATCATTTCACTCAACTCAAGAACAACTGTTTAGACATTTTTCCAAAACAAATGAATCAACCGTGGCCCGTGCCTTAAAACTCTAGGACCGTGCCATCGTGTCTCAAGCCGACTTCCGATCTACGCGACGCTATCGCACAAGTCATACTTCATATGACGGGCCTTGGGGTCGCGGGACTATTTAACTTGACAACCGCAGAAAGAGCGGGACAACACTAGAAATGACTTAGGTCGATCGGCGTAACTTTGCCTAACTTAATCGAGCCTATAACTTGACTCAAGGGACGAGCAAAGGCTATGCCAAGCCTTGTATTATGGAAACGTGCATGCTTTGTTGAGCATTTACGCGGGCAACGCCTATGACTTAGGCCAACTCAAGTGTCGGGACAATTCGACGGGACCGTGCATGCTCTAACAAGCATTCACGCAGGCGACGCCTATGACTTAGGCTATTTCATAACTTTGTGTCGAAGACCAACTTTCCTTCTCCCAAGCCACGGAACGAAGGGCCGAGTGTCATTTTTAAAGCACGTCGTGCACCCACTCTAAGCCGACCGTGGGACGTTTTCCATGTTCTAACTCATTTCGACCCGTCGGGATTATTCCCTTAGCTATGTTTCGTCCTTTTATTATCAAGCCTATTGTGCAAGTTGAAAACATGCGTTTTATTATGTGAAGGCAAAGATGAGTAAGTTCACCGAAACTACCCCACCTGAGCGAGCGGTCGCCTCGACCGAGCGATGTCTTCAATCAGCCGTTGCAAGGCTAAGTTCGAACGCCGTCGGCGTTCCGATTCCTCCGATTGACTGAGCGGGACGGGGCACTACACACCATCTGGCTGGAAAGTCGGTAGATCCTCGGGAGCTGCTCCGGAATCTGGCCATACTAACCAGCTGGGTCAGACCCCAGAAAGAGCAAGTGCCACAAAGGAGGCTTCACTTAGAAACTAAAACCAACGATTAGCACAAGAGTATAATTACATAATAAAACAGTAATTAAGGAAAAGCATGACAGGTGATATACGATAAGATAGCCATGGGACTATTCAGATAACCAGGTTACAACCCGTAAACCAAACAAGGACCGGGGTTGTAACCCTTCGTCTGAACAGAACTTGGTTTCTCCCACCATTTATCGGCAAGATAAAATAAAAAATCAGGACATGTAACAATCTTGTACAGGATCAAGACAAGACTAGACTGATTATTCCTCATCCAACAATCACGGCCAAGCAATAAGTACGGCTTGATACTTTAACTAACTAGGGTTATCACAGGCCTAGTTACTAGCAAGATGCAGTGAGATGTTCCTCCAGCCACAAGCCTTGCAACTAATCCAGGTTATCCAGGCGACTTGGATTCATAAGCAATGCCTCGTTCTACTCCACATATCAGTGAGTCTAGACTTGTGCCCTACTCGTCGGCAGGCTACAAGTCCAACAATTGTGGCCGGGATAACGGGATCGCCTGTAACTGGGGGAATCTCTCATGACTACTGGATTATTCTAGTTATTAGCCTTAGTCAGTTTCAGTAGGTACCCTGACCGTGGTACTCAGGGTTCCCTGTCCTAGACATGATGCGAGACAAGACGGGTTCATTTGTACAAGCACAATCGTCCACGGTGTCCAGGTCATTCATTCTTGTCAGGTCATGTCATGTTAGCCGTCGCAACAGCAATTCGAAAAATATATGTCAGGTTTATTATGTCAAGTTCACTGTCAGGAGTGCTCCACGTCGGGCCACTATCAAGTCATGTCATTGTCAAAAGTGCACCACAACAGGTCACCATCATGTCATATCATTTGTCAAAAAGTGTACCACATCGGGTCACCATCGTGTCAGGGAACAATTAATGTGGCACAAGCATACAAGTGGTAATTAAATATTAGCAGGGACAAGGACGTGGGGGACTCATGCGGCTCAGAAAAATTTGTCAAGCAATTTATTTAAATGGCCATGCGGCTCACTTGGCCATATGCGGCTGAGCAATTGGCAATGGCCATATGCTGCTACAAAAATATATAAGCATGCGGCCATTAAATGGCTAAGGCCATATGCGGCAAGCTAATCAATTAAGGCCATGCGGCCAGCAAGTTCACTATCAATCATAACATAATTGTAAAGACAAATAAGACAAAAGATAGCGGGACCCGCAATTAATGCAAGTATGCCATGCGGCCAGCCAATAAATCTAGTGGCCTAAGCTAAATAATTAATAGTGCATGAGAGGTCATGCGGCCAGCATGTGTTGGTAATGCAATTAATATATAGTGCATGAGGCCATGCGGCCAACATGTGTATTACCATGCGGCCAGCTACTGGTTTCCAAGCAAGAATGTTAATGCATTTGTTAATGCAAAGTGCATGCATTAATTGCTAACTTAAGAATTCCCATACATTAATTCCCATGCTAACTTAAGAATTCTAATGCATTATTAAATGCATGCATGCATTATTAAATGCCCTTTAGTATAAAGGCCATGCGGCCAGGAGTTATTTAAATTAAGGCCATGCGGCCAAAATGAGCTGCCATATGCGGCCAGGCTAATATACATGCGGCTACAGTGTTTGGAGCTAACATACATGCGAATATTAATTTCTAGGGAATTGCATGCGGCTAGCTAAAATAATTCATGCGGCCAACAACTGCAATACATGCGGCCAACAACTGCAATACATGCGGCCAGGTAATAAATGGCATATGCGGCCAATAACTATTAACAAGCAACCATACCTATTTAGCAAGTGACATCATGCATGCAAGAGCATGCGGCCAAGCATGCAAGCTTTGGCCATTAAATATATTAAATAAGGCCATTCGGCCAAGTGTTTGGCCTATGCGGCTCATTTGCTCCCATATGCGGCAAATGCCTTAACTACTGAATGTATGCAGAATGCATTCATAAAAGGCCATAATGCATTAAATAAGCTAAAGCATTAATTAGGCTAATGCATTATTTTAATAGGCCATGCATGCAGAATGCATCAATTATTAACAATAGGCCATGCATTATATACAAAGTCTTGCAAAAGACTTGCCTACGTGACCATGCATTTTTTTATCATGCAAGCAAGGTCTTGCAATTTAAACATGCCATGCATTATTTACACATGGCTTATACCATATGCGGCTACAATGGAGGGGAGGGGGGGGGGGGAGCATTGTGCTTCCACGTGAGCAGGCTGCATGCAATTTTACAAGCAAATGCTTTAATGCTAATGCTAATTAATACACATGGCCATTATTTATTTAAATGCTAATACTAATTAATTCTTGCATGCATGTCCATTATTTATTTAAATGCTACTGCTTGCAAAGGCTAATGCATTTAATTGCATGCAAATGCAAGTGCCATATGCGGCTGACTTTGTGTTGGCCTATGCGGCCAGGCAATGAATTAATAGGCCATGCATTAAATAAATGCTCATGCGGCCCAGCAAGTTTACACTTGCACGTGGCCAGCTAATGTATGCAATTAAATATTCAATTAAATGGCTATGCGGCCAGGGCAAAATGCTCATGCGGCCATCAAATATTTTGACGGCCATGCGGCCAGAAATATTTACTCATGCGGCCTGCAAATATCAAAAGTGCATGTAATGGCTCCCAGAGAACATGTCCATGAAAAATACCATGGCCTCCATGCTCCTCCAAACAACAATAGAAATCCAAATCCAGACTCCCGTAGGTCAAATTTGAGTAAAATGGAATTCTCTGCAACATGGAACCATCAACTAGCAAAAATATGCAAGTTTGATAGATCAAAATTCATGGAAACCGAAAATACCATAAAACTAGATCTACAAGAATTTAACCATGGAAATGAAAAATGCTAAGTACTAAAGTGGGTTAGAACACATGAGGAAGACAATGGAACAATAAAAATGGGGTTCCTCCATGAAGCAAGATGCACTTGCCTAAGCTCCCCCCTCTCTCTGGTAGGTGGAGAAGTAATGGTGGGGAAGAAGAAAGTTAATGTGGAGAGAGAAATGTTTGGTAGGATATTTAATGAAGAGGGTGGTGGTAGGTGGGGTGGGTTGGTTCTCCAACAAAATCGAACCAAGCCAACAAGCCGAACCGAACCAAGATGAACCAATCAATGAAATGCCAAAATAAATCAAGCAGGGAGACATGCAATACGGATCAAAATACGTACACGTATACCGAGATACGTAATACGAACCACGGGCATTACAACTCTATCCACCTTAAAAGAATTCCGTCCTCGGAATTTAATCAAGAGGCTAGAGATGCAAGGACTAGCTATACTAAGCATTCAATCAAACAATCAATCATGTGAGCAAGGAATTGAGAGCATGAGAAGAGGGAAGACATCCTGCTAGAAACCTCTCTGTTGGCTCTGAATCTGAGCTTGGACCTGGGCATACTGCTGCGGTCTCTGCTGCTGGAATGCCTGGGCCTGCGTCGGCAATGGCCTCGGAAACGGGTACTGCTGCTGCTGCTGGACTGGAGCTGGTCCTCTAACTGAAGGACTAGAGAAAGCTGATGATGAACTCCCCCTGTTCGGGCAGTTCCCAACCCTGTGGTCCGGGGCACCACAAACCAAGCACGAACCCTGTGCTCTGCGACACTCCGATACCACATGCCCTGGCTTCCCGCAGTGTGAACATCCCACTGCGGAAGAATGCTTCTGTCTGCTGCTGAGGGTGCGTCGGGGCTGAATGCTGAACCGACGTTACTGAGGCCACCCGCCTCGGAGCTCCAATAGTCAAGGCCCTGGCTGTCGGGGCTGGTGCTGAAGACTGATTCATCTGGCTGTGGGATCGCTTCCGACCTCCGGTCCTATCCATGATCCTCCGGGAGGTATACTCATGCCTCCTAGCTGCTCTCCATACCGTATCAAAAGTCTGATGCTCAAACTGCTCCACTGCCGACAAAATCTCGAGATGGAGCCCCTGCTGAAATCGCTGAGCTCGGTCTAATAATGTCCTGATGAGACCCACTAAAGTGCCATCATCAGACTCTGCAGGCTGAACTGGCTGAACTGGTGGCTCTCCTCCAGTAGGCACGACCCTAGAGGCTACTCCTGAATGCTGGGCTTGATCTCCAGGTTGCTGCTGGTCCACGGGAGGTGCTCCGCCTTGCCGATCGGCAGGTCCAGGAACAATGCCGCTGAAAAGACGACATAGGGAATAATAAGGAAGGAGCAGGACAGATCAACGATTACAAGCATGTGATCAGGTCGAGAATCTCAAGGATTAGAAGATTCGGGCAGAGATCAAGGACGAGTGCTGATTGAGACTTCTATTCGGTAAACCTTCACATATCTTGATTTACAAGACCTGCATGGGCCACCACTTAAACCATGTCACGTCCCAGAACCAGAATACTGGAGAGCGGGGCAGACATAGCCAGCTACGTATAATGAAATGGAATCCATCTCACCATACGGTCACGGCTGTCTAGATATATGAGGGTTTAACTACAAGCCATCTGTCTCCTATGGTCATGAACAAGCCTAGTGTCTCAATCACAAGCAAGTAAGTAAATGTTACAGATGTAAGATCACCAAATATACAATAGTAAGGCGTCCCAAACATTACATATTCAACTGATCATGAAGCTAGTCGTTACAAAATGTGAGGACTAGCAAGAGTTTAGTCATACATGATCAACCCTAGGATCTGTCAATCATGTTACAGCCCGTAGGCAGACAATAATAAGGTATGCAATACGAGCTAACAGGTGCTCGCCGGCTGAACGCCTCAAAATGAAAATTTTACAATAGAGTGGGAGAGCAAAAATAAACCCACTCGTTGCCCTGGTTACGTCTAGTGGTCACCATCTGGCTGGAAAGTCGGTAGATCCTCGGGAGCTGCTCCGGAATCTGGCCATACAAAACCAGCTGGGTCAGACCCCAGAAAGAGCAAGTGCCACAAAGGAGGCTTCACTGAGAAACTAAAACCAGCGATTAGCACAAGAGTATAATTACATAATAAAAGACAGTAATTAAGGAAAAGCATGACGGGTGATATACGATAAGATAGCCATGGGACTATTCAGATAACCAGGTTACAACCCGTAAACCAAACAAGGACCGGGGTTGTAACCCTTCGTCTGAACAAAACTTGGTTTCTCCCACCATTTATCGGCAAGATAAAATAAAAAATCAGGACATGTAACAATCTTGTACAGGATCAAGACAAGACTAGACTGATTATTCCTCATCCAACAATCACGGCCAAGCAATAAGTACGGCTTGATACTTTAACTAACTAGGGTTATCACATGCCTAGTTACTAGCAAGATGCAGTGAGATGTTCCTCCAGCCACAAGCCCTGCAGCTAATCCAGGTTATCCAGGCGACTTGGATTCATTAAGCAATGCCTCGTTCTACTTCACATATCAGTGAGTCTAGACTTGTGCCCTACTCGTCGGCAGGCTACAAGTCCAACAATTGTGGCCGGGATAACGGTATCGTCTGTAACTGGGGGAATCTCTCATGACTACTGGATTATTCTAGTTATTAGCCTTAGTCAGTTTCAGTAGGTACCCTGACCGTGGTACTCAGGGGTCTCTGTCCTAGACATGATGCGAGACAAGACGGGTTCATTTGTACAAGCACAATCGTCCACGGTGTCCAGGTCATTCATTCTTGTCAGGTCATGTCATGTTAGCCGTCACAACAGCAATTCGAGAAATATATCTTGTCAGGTTTATTATGTCAAGTTCACTGTCAGGAGTGCGCCACGTCGGACCACTATCAAGTCATGTCATTGTCAAAAGTGCACCACAACGGGTCACCATCATGTCATATCATTTGTCAAAAAGTGCACCACATCGGGTCACCATAGTGTCAGGGAACAATTAATGTGGCACAAGCATACAAGTTGTAATTAAATATTAGCAGGGACAAGGACGTGGGGACTCATGCGGCTCAGAAAAATTTGTCAAGCAATTTATTTAAAAGGCCATGCGGCTCACTTGGCCATATGCGGCTGAGCAATTGGCAATGGCCATATGCTGCTACAAAAATATATAAGCATGCGGCCATTAAATGGCTAAGGCCATATGCGGCCAGCTAATCAATTAAGGCCATGCGGCCAGCAAGTTCACTATCAATCATAACATAATTGTAAAGACAAATAAGACAAAAGATAGCGGGACCCGCAATTAATGCAAGTATGCCATGCGGCCAGCCAATAAATCTAGTGGCCTAAGCTAAATAATTAATAGTGCATGAGAGGTCATGCGGCCAGCATGTGTTGGTAATGCAATTAATATATAGTGCATGAGACCATGCGGCCAACATGTGTATTACCATGCGGCCAGCTACTGGTTTCCAAGCAAGAATGTTAATGCATTTGCTAATGCAAAGTGCATGCATTAATTGCTAACTTAAGAATTCCCATGCGTTAATTCCCATGCTAACTTAAGAATTCCCATGCTTAAGAATTCTAATGCATTATTAAATGCATGCATGCATTATTAAATGCCCTTCAGTATAAAGGCCATGCGGCCAGGAGTTATTTAAATTAAGGCCATGCGGCCAAAATGAGCTGCCATATGCGGCCAGGCTAATATACATGCGGCTACAGTGTTTGGAGCTAACATACATGCGAATATTAATTTCTAGTGAATTGCATGCGGCTAGCTAAAATAATTCATGAGGCCAACAACTGCAATACATGAGGCCAGGTGATAAAATGGCCTATGCGGCCAATAACTATTAGCAAGCAACCATACCTATTTTGCAAGTGACATCATGCATGCAACAACATGCAAGAGCATGCGGCCAAGCATGCAAGCTTTGGCCATTAAATATATTAATTAAGGCCATTCGGCCAAGTGTTTGGCCTATGCGGCTCATTTGCTCCCATATGCGGCAAATGCCTTAACTACTGAATGTATGCAGAATGCATTCATAAAAGGCCATAATGCATTAAATAAGCTAAAGCATTAATTCGGCTAATGCATTATTTTAATAGGCCATGCATGCAGAATGCATCAATTATTAACAATAGGCCATGCATTATGTACAAAGTCTTGCAAAAGACTTGCCTACGTGACCATGCATTTTTTTTATCATGCAAGCAAGGTCTTGCATATTTGAACATGCCATGCATTATTTACACATGGCTTATTCCATATGCGGCTACAATGGAGGGGGGGGGGGGGGGGGGGGGGGGGGGGAGCATTGTGCTTCCACGTGAGCAGGCTGCATGCAATTTTGCAAGCAAATGCTTTAATGCTAATGCTAATTAATACACATGGCCATTATTATTTAAATGCTAATACTAATTAATGCTTGCATGCATGTCCATTATTTATTTAAATGCTATTGCTTGCAAAGGCTAATGCATTTAATTGCATGCAAATGCAAGTGCCATATGCGGCTGACTTTGTGTTGGCCTATGCGGCCAGGCAATGAATTAATGGGCCATGCATTAAATAAATGCTCATGCGGCCCAGCAAGTGAACACTTGCACGTGGCCAGCTAATGCATGCAATTAAATATTCAATTAAATGGCTATGCGGCCAGGACAAAATGCTCATGCGGCCAGCAAATATTTTGACGGCCATGCGGCCAGAAATATTTACTCATGCGGCCTGCAAATATTAAAAGTGCAAATAATGGCTCCCACAGAGAACATGTCCATGGAAAATACCATGGCCTCCATGCTCCTCCAAACAACAATAGAAACCCAAATCCAGACTCCCGTAGGTCAAATTTGAGTAAAATAGAATTCTCTGCAACATGGAACCATCAACTAGCAAAAATATGCAAGTTTGATAGATCAAAATTCATGGAAACCGAAAATACCACAAAACTAGATCTACAAGAATTTAACCATGGAAATGAAAAATGCTAAGTACTAAAGTGGGTTAGAAACACATGAGAAAGACAATGGAACAATAAAAATGGGGTTCCTCCATGAAGCAAGATGCACTTGCCTAAGCTCTCCCTCTCTCTCTCTCTGGTAGGTGGAGAAGTAATGGTGGGGAAGAAGAAAGTTAATGTGGAGAGAGAAATGTTTGGTGGGATATTTAATGAAGAGGGTGGTGGTAGGTGGGGTGGGTTGGTTCTCCAACAAAATCGAACCAAGCCAACAAGTCGAACCGAACCAAACCAAGATGAACCAATCAATAAAATGCCAAAATAAATCAAGCAGGAAGACATGCAATACGGGTCAAAATACGTACACGTATACCGAGATACGTAATACGAACCACGAGCATTACACCAGACATCAGAGTGTACCACATCAAAAACAGACGAGCTCCTATGACCGCTGCTCACATATGAACTCCTAGTAAGTTTGCCTAACTCACAAGCATCACAAGCTAGTTTCTTTATTAACTTCTTCATAAATTGCAGGGTACAATTTGCTTAAAATACCAAATAAAGAGTGTCCCAACCTCCTGTGGTGGAGTCGCAATGTATCTTTCGCACTTATTTTCTTCAGTCCTTCCATCCCTGCCTTTTCCGCCATAGATACTAATGCTGAATCTAGCCCTTCTCGATCCAGGTACCACAGTCCATCATGCCAAGTACCAGTCCCAAATCTTCGTCTCGTCTTTTCCTCCTGGAAGATCACCTTGGAAATATCAAAGGAAACAATACATTTTAGTTGAAGGATGATGGAACTAATGGACAAAAGACTGACTGGAAAAGAAGGAGCATGCAAAACATTGGATAATTTTACCGAATCCGTACAATTTACAGTACCCTTACCGACCACTGGCTGGAATGTCCTATCAGCTTTTTGAATGTTATCTGTCGATGGTAGGTGAGTGTAGGAGGAGAACTCACTAGCCTTCCCCGTTACGTGTCGAGATGCTCCCGAGTCAATATCCAGTCTGACGGTCGAGGGGAATACATAGATGCAAGAGCAAGTTGATCGTTAGTACCTTCAGATGGATGGACATACATGGCAAAGAATGAGGTAGAAGCCTCCTCGCTTCCCTCGTTTGACGCCCTCCGCTTCCTTCTGAGTGATTCCAGTATGCCCAACAATACCTGGTCCTCCTCAGTAAAAGTCCCACCAGCTCCTTCATTGCCTTCTGCTACCAGTATGTTTGCTCGATAGCCTCCTCGACCATCTCGTCGACCTCCACGACCACGATATCGTCCTCCGAAGGTTCCCCGTCCATCGAATTGCCCGCGTCCACCGCCTGAATCTCCCTCCTTAGGTGGTTTGGTGCAAGCATGCCGATGATGGTCCATCACCCCACAGTTGTAGCATTGTCGATTGTGCTGCCAATACTCCCCTTTCGGACCTGTGTCGCCCAAACTGGCGGCCACTAGTGCTGATTTCTCTTCAGGAGGACCACTTGTCCCTGATTGCAGTTTGATGCGTGTTTCTTCATGGATCATTGCCGAGATAGCCTCCTCAAGGGTAGGAATCTTCGGTTGGGCTAGAAGTATGGTTGTCCTCTGAGCAAATGATGCAGTCAGTCCTTTAAGGAACTTCATTGTCCTCTCCTGCAGACATACATGTCTCTTCTTGTACTTCGGGTCCCCACAGTTTGCCTGATCTGAGGGATGATCGTAATCCAACCACAGTCGCTCCAGCTCTGTGGCGTATTCTTGCACCGTCTTCTCTTCTTGAACGGTGTCATCAATCTCCCCCTTGATATTATGTCCTCCTCAACTTTTTCCATATGTCCTTCACCGTCTCAATGTCATCTACTATGACGGCAATAGACTGGACTAAGGAGTTGAGAAGCCAGATGTAGATCACCATATGAGTGGACTTTCACTCGTCATGTCCCGCCGAGCTCTCGTCCGGCTCTGTCTTCTCGCCCGACAGGAACCCCTCCAGGTTCTTTCTTGCGAGGGTTCTTCTCACCCGCCGTGACCAACTCAGATAGATGGCTGGTGTAATGACCCGCTCCGCCCTAGCGGAACGCCGATTCAAACGGCAAGTGCAACGACTCGAACGAGTCGTCGACCCGAAGAGTTGGCATCGACCTGATGAAGAATCGATGCAAGGCTTACATTGGCCCGTCAAGAGGAATCCAGACTTAGACTTTCAAAGGCGCGCTCGGAGTATCGCTCGGCCGATGCGAACATCGCTAAGGTGGGTGGCTCCGATGAACCCGTCTTTGCTTAGCCTAGACACTTAACAATGCGGACACTATCACGAGAATCGTTAGGCGATAACACCGCGCATGTTATAATAAATGACTCAACGCATCTAGCTAAGGGATTAATCCCACCTTGTATGCTTATATAGAATATGGAAAGGAACATGGAAAATATGAGAACTCTAGCACCGTGCTCCACGCTCGTGCTACGGCACAAGCTTACGTTCAAGTCCCTACGCGTTCAACAATGAAACAATGAATGGATTACAACAATGAAACGGGAAGACTATCAACATAGTCGTTCCAAGTAGAGTATAGCAACATTGAAAGATTTTGGGACCGATGGGTCGCCAAGGCGACTCCCGCACGGGGAGTTGCATAATGTGTGAATGAAAGAATGAATGGATAAGTGAATGAATGAACCAACGAATGAAAGAAGGAATACGTGAATGAATCAATGAACGAACAAACAAGTGAAAGAAAGAAAGAATGAATAAAAGATAAGAAGGAAAGGAATAGTTAGCGACAGGTATGACGGGCACGTGCAACGGGGCTCGCTACCCGCGCTGCACGGACGCCAACCTAGTCGATAACGCATTATGGCTAAGGGTTAGCCTACGGCTCGGAGACAGCCGTTAAGTTAAAATGACAAATAATACGAAATGGTCGTGGACAATCCCTCGTGTACGAGAGGTGGGAGATATAAGGGATTTCCGCGGCATGATCAAAGGGAGGATCGTGGCCGGCCTAGGCGGAAATCAAAGGGGGCTTACGGGCTTCCTGGGGGGGGGGGGGGGGCTTGGCTACCCGGGGGACGTAAGTGCAGGGTATTTCAAGACACTATCAACGTGTACCAGCCGCACGCTCTGAATAGTTGCGAAATACCAAGGGAAAAAGGGTCCAAAATGGCTTGTGATGCCAGCGACCGGTGCATATAGAGTTAAGTGGGCTTTGCTGGTGGCGATCCACGTGCAAATCCTTGCATTGAACAAAGTGGTCTAAGTTAACTAAATGAAGTGCCTTCTGAACAGGCTTGAAATATAACACACCAAAGGATAAAAAGTACTTCGTGAAATTGAGTTAGAAAACACGCCTACGAAGCGCTAGGCCTGAGGCAGGGACACACCCTTGATATTGAATGCTTACGTAAATCACGATAAGTTATTACATATGAATTGTTGACTAACTTGGTTTACTTTGGACAGGGAAGGCCGGACGGTAAGTATGGATAAATCGTGCATGAAATTCCATGCGACACTTGTATTCGGCAACACGAGATAGGCTATGAAATATGCCATGTAAATGATCCTAAGGCAAGATTAGAAAGACAATGAATGATAGACGGTGCACAAAAGTAAATAGAACGTGTTTGGTAATGATAGCATTGTGGGCGAGCTAGCCTCCCCACCAGTGCATAACAATGTACTGATAACCCCACAGTCTGGTTGCAGGATGCAGGAGACGCCGGCGGGTGCGGAGCTTCCATCGAACGTGTTAAGGCGCGGAGCCAACTCTGGGGCATTGGAACGTTGCAAGAAGCTGAAGCACCCTATACAGGACATAATGTATCGGAACATCGCCATGAATCATTCCATCTTGTAAGCCACTTGGCACGTCCCTTTTATGTTTCAGAGAGAGAGAGCTTGAACGACTTGTAATATCGGTCTAGCGTCGCTTGTAAACTTCTTGAATATCAATAAAGAGTTCGAATTCGCTTCTACTTGTGTTCATTTACTTTCCGCTGCAATGGGGACACTCTGTGCAACTCTGTGGCCTAGCTCAAATCGGCCGTTTCTGGACTTGGCCTTGCACGGGCGCAACCTAGTCCCGTGCGGCATCACGCCTTAGCGAGGACGATCGCTCCTACGAGAGCGGGGCGTGACAGATTGGTATCAGAGCACGGCTTTACGTCCTTGGACTTCATTTCGATTCTCTCAGTTTTGAAAGCTCGTTGAAACAAAAGAAGTGTACGCTCTCTCTCGTTGTGCCTTGGGATGTTCCATACAATAAGTCTAATATTTTCAAAAGCTCGTACGAGTACTCGGTTGGACGGGATCGATAGGCGAAGGCCTTTGTGCCACCACGACGGACTTGAGTTGGAAGGAACCGATGCTAAGAGTTAGCAAATGCAGTGCGTGCTTGAATGAGCTTACGCTGACAGCAAACAAGTACACGAGACCAAAGTATAGTTCGAACGGGATGGTTATGCACGCAGCCTTTTGGCTAAGTTGTGCCGCGTGTCGCGCACCTCGACTTCTGGTACAATCGAGTTGCGAGCGATATCAAGTACCGCTCGGTCGGGAACGGAGATACACTTAGAGTGTATATCGATAGGAACGCTATCAAACTAACGCTTAGGCGTGCACGAAAGATTGATTTGGATTTTGAGGAACGGGCGAACGCACGATTGAATATATCGAAAGGGAATCGAATGATCATTTGCGGATTTGTAGAATGACTTGACTCCGAGTGGTGTATGTGATAGCTTCGAAGAAGGAAAAGAACGAGTGTCGATGACTAGTCGAATGGCTCGAACCCTGAGTGGTGTAAGGACGTTATAGAAATTGTTCGAGCGAGACTAAAGGATTTACGAATAGAACGAGTACGTCGGCAAGCGATGATATCGCGCAAGCCTTAGAATGAGTAACGCTTAGTTGGTTTCGACTTCGAGAGTCTCAAACGAGATATCGTTTGGACGAATTAAGAATGCGTAGTGCGAATCATGAAACGAATGGAGGTCTTGGTCGAGGAAACATAGGAGATCGTGCATGCGATTTTGAATTTAGTCGAAGGGATTGAAACTTGAGTTGAGGTGAAATACCCACGGACGAGATCGAAGATAGCACGATCGGAAGATAGCGTGCATGGAAAACGTTGGTTTGAAGATACGAGGATGACTAAGGATTTGGAATAGATGTTGCTCAATGAAGAGTTAGCACGAGACAACGTGAATTGAGGAATTAAGTTGCACGACTCGGAATTCGTTGCAAAAGGAAGATCGTCAGGTTATGTGCATCATCGATGGTATTGAGGCGTATCAAAGATCGATGTACGATAACTTGGGGGTACTCTAATTCGATGAATGATGACCGTGTTAGAAGTTATTGTTTCGAAGGATGCTATGTTGGGGATTGGATAGAAATGAATGTTGGATGGAGAGGAAAGTGACTTGTTTGTTCGGTGATAACCACAACGACAACGATCTTGTCTTGCGCGAGCGCAACTGCAGCCTCGCACATGCGTCACGTCAGATTTGGGACGATCGTTCCGCGTGAGCGTTGGCATGGTGATTCATGTTCAGCGGGAATGGTCGAACTCAAAATATCATGGCATGGCAATTTTGATTGCTTCGACTTGTGGTTTTAAGCGAAGGGGATTCGAGGATTGTTAGGACTTGCGATTGAAGAATGAGAAAACTTGAGGATTGAGGAGACCCAATCCGCGTATCGAAAATGAGCAAGTCTAGACGCAACGCAAGAGTTACGTCCCGATGAGGACGATTATTTTGCGGGAATGTTGACATGGTGATTCATGTCCGCCGTGGATAATCAGACTTGCGTGAGATTGGGGCGCGACATATTGCAAGGCTAGACGACCTTGTGATCGACTACGTGAATTGGATAGGTGGATTGTATCAAACATACTTGAAGAGGTAGACTACGATAGTTGTTATTGCGGACGCACGATTTGAGTGAGGACAACCCTTCGTAGGATGACTTTCCTAAACGAGCTCGAACTCGGAACGGAGAATATGTTGATGCGAATAGGGTGAACGCTGCTTGATGTTTAGAAGTTTGAGCGAAACGAACTTGGGTAGAAACTCCCGTACAAACGAACAAATGGTTTGACCATAGGATTTGGGGCGAGCTTCGTGCAGCGGCTTTGCACGATAAGCCACGGACTTAACTTGTAACTATGACCCTGTGAGATGACCTAGCGGATAGGCAGACGATCCTATGTCGTGTGATTGAACTTGTGCGATTGACCTTACAGTATCGTCTGGACGGACGATAGACTTGGGCAGCAAGACTTAGAGTAGGACGGGGAACAGGGAATGTGCGTGAACGACGACGAGATTGGCCCCAACAAAACGAATGATAGGAATGGATGATGCGCAAGTAAGTTGGGATAACGAATTGAATCATTGATAGGAAGACGTACTCGATGATGGTGCAATACTTAGTCTTGAATCGGATGGAAGGTGCTTAAGACTTGGTCGACTCCGCTAAGAAGAAATCGTATTGATTTCGTAGACAAGAACGCTTGAGAAACGAAACGGATCATCTCGAGGATCAAGATAAACGATAGTAAGATGCGCGCAAGTTCGGTTTTAAACCGAAGTTAGTAAAACGATCGGCAAATCAAAACTATCACGAGTAGCTTGTCCGACTTCGTTAATCGCTTGGCCTGGTTGAAATGTACGTATTCGGGGGACGCCTTGAATATGTGCACAGTCCCCACGCAGCGATATGATGAACTCGAATGCAACTGCAAGTGGGTGTTGAGATGCGCATGAACGACAATTGAATAAGTACCATCAAGTCTAAAATGAATGGACAGTCATTCCATAAAATTCACCGAACGCATGCAACATAAAAACTTGGAAGGATAACCGAGCATAATTCGATGCCATCAAACGATGGAGCCGTTCGATAGAATTGTCTAAGAAATGCGACGACACGAGTTAAAGGAATGGTAGGATGACCTGCACTCAGGAAGTCTCGAGGACGAGACTTGTTTTGAGTGGTGTATTATGTAATGACCCGCTCCGCCCTAGCGGAACGCCGATTCAAACGGCAAGTGCAACGACTCGAACGAGTCGTCGACCCGAAGAGTTGGCATCGACCTGATGAAGAATCGATGCAAGGCTTACATTGGCCCGTCAAGAGGAATCCAGACTTAGACTTTCAAAGGCGCGCTCGGAGTATCGTTCGGCCGATGCGAACATCGCTAAGGTGGGTGGCTCCGATGAACCCGTCTTTGTTTAGCCTAGACACTTAACAATGCGGACACTATCACGAGAATCGCTAGGCGATAACACCGCGCATGTTATAATAAATGACTCAACGCACCTAGCTAAGGGATTAATCCCACCTTGTATGCTTGTATAGAATATGGAAAGGAACATGAAAAATATGAGAACTCTAGCAATGTGCTCCACGCTCGTGCTACGGCACAAGCTTACGTTCAAGTACCTTACGCGTTCAACAATGAAACAATGAATGGATTACAACAATGAAACGGGAAGACTATCAACATAGTCGTTCCAAGTAGAGTATAGCAACATTGAAAGATTTTGGGACCGATGGGTCGCCAAGGCGACTCCCGCACGGGGAGTTGCATAATGTGTGAATGAAAGAATGAATGGATAAGTGAATGAATGAACCAACGAATGAAAGAAGGAATACGTAAATGAATCAATGAACGAACAAACAAGTGAAAGAAAGAAAGAATGAATAAAAGATAAGAAGGAAAGGAATGGTTAGCGATAGGTATGACGGGCACGTGCAACGGGGCTCGCTACCCGCGCTGCACGGACGCCAACCTAGTCGATAACGCATTATGGCTAAGGGTTATGTCACGCCCCAGAACCAAAATACTGGAGAGCGGGGGCGGACATAGCCAGTTACGTATAATGAAATGGAATCCATTTCACTATACGGTCACGGCTGTCTAGAAATATGAGGGTTTATCTACAAGCCATCAGTCTCTTAGGGTCAATAACAAGCCTAATGTCCCAATCTCAACAAGTAATGATAATAACAAGATATCAGATCACCAAATATACAATTGTAAGACGTCCCAAACATTACATATCCAGATGATCATGAAGCTAGTCGTACAAAATGTAAGGACTAGCAAGAGTTAAGTCATACATGATCAACCTCGAGTTGCCAATCATGTTTACAGCCCGTAGGCAGACAGAAAGTAAAGTGCATCGAGCTAACAGGGGCTCGTCGGCTAAATGCCTCAAAAGAATAATGTACAATTACAGTGGGAGAACAAAAGAAACCCACTCGTTGCCAGGATTCCCTCTTGTGGTCACCATCTGGCTGGAAAGCAGGTAGATCCTTTGCTGCTGCTCCGGTATCTGGCCATACAAAACCAGCTGGGTCAGATCCCAGAAAGAGCAAGTGCCACAAAGGAGGCTTCACTTAGGAACCAAAACCAGCAATTAGCACAATAATAATAAGGTAATAAAGACAGGAATTAAGGGAAAAAAAAACATAACAGGTGATATACGATGAGATAACCATGGGACTATTCAGACAACCAGGTTACAACCCGTAAACCAAACAAGGACCGGGGTTGTAACCCTTCGTCTGAACGGAACTTGGATTCTCCCACCATTTATCGGCAAAATATAAGAAAATCATGACAGGTAGCAATTCTTGTGCAGGAATCAAGACAAGACTAGACATGTTATTCTCATACGATCAATCACGGCCAAGCAATAAGTACGGCTTGCTACTTTAACTAACTAGGGTTATCACAGGCCTAGTTACTAACAAGATGCAATGAGAATTCCAAGTCCGGTTACCTGTTTGTTACTACCTGAGTGATTCCAGCAAGAAAAGGAAAAGATAGCAGGATATAGCAGACACACTGTAGTAAGATACATGTGTCCTAAGGTACCACACTCGACGGCGGGCTGGAAGTGCGCTCATCTCGACGGATAGCAACAAATCCCATGTATATATATATAAGGCCGGGACCAAAGGGGCAACAGGTAACTGGGAAATTCTCCATGAACTATTTGATCCATCTAGTCATTAACCTAGCCAGATTCAGTATGAATCCCTGACCGTGGGAAACCAGGGATTCATGTCCTAGACATGATGCGAGACAAGACGGGTTGCTTACACAAGCACATTCAATACAATCACCCACGGTGTCAAGAATTCACTTAGCATGTCAAGTTAGCCGTCGCAACAGCGTTAAGTTATCAAGTCATGCTACAAGTTAGGAGTGCGCCGCCACGGGCCACTATCAAGTTATCAAGTCACAAGGATTAATTACAAGTTACAAGTTAGGTGTGCACCCCACTGGGTCACTAGCAAGGAAATCAGAGAATACCAGGATCATAATCCACAGAAAATCCCGAGAACCGTACTAGTCATAAACAATTACTTGAAAACCGTGTTAGGCCGTGTCGGGTCAAGATAGTCGTGCTGTGTTGAACAGATCTCAGGAAAACCCAATCCACAAAAGAGAAACCAAATCGAGAAATAAAACCAATACTCCAAGAGCCAATGGGTTAAGCAAGGGGTCAGGGTGCAGCGTACGCGCAAAAGCACGCACGCAGGGGAGCAGCGTACGCGTAAAAGCACGCACGCAGGGGAGCAACGTACGCACGAAAGCACGCACGCAGGGGAGCAGCGTACGCGTAAAAGCACGCACGCAGGGGAGCAGCGTACGCACGAAAGCATGCACGCAGGGGAGCAGCGTACGCGTAAAAGCACGCACGCAGGGGAGCAGCGTACGCGTAAAAGCACGCACGCAGGGAGCAGCGTACGCGTAAAAGCACGCACGCAGGGAGCAGCGTACGCGCAAGGGCACGCACGCAGGGGAGCTGCGTACGCACAAAAGCACGCACGCAGGAGAGCTGCGTACGCGTAAGAGCACGCACGCAGGGGAGCTGCGTACGCGCAAGGGCACGCACGCAGGGGAGCTGCGTACGCTTAAAAACACGCACGCAGGGGCTTCTTCTCCATGGCTGAGAAGAGGCTCCAATGGTTCCCAAAACTTCAGATCATCACAACTTGGCCATCCGAACTCCAAATCCGGATTTCCAAGTTCCAAATAGGGTGAAATGGAATTCTCTTCCACATGGAAACATCAAAACCCATAAAAATCCAACTTAAATAGATCAAAACCATGTAAAACCGAAAATAGGAAAAACTTAGATCTAGAACAATGGAGACTCCAAATCACAAAATACCAAGTTCTAATGTTGATCACCATGTCCTAATCTAGCAAATGGACAAATAAAATAGGGTTCTCATGTAGAAGCAAGTTGTACTTGCCTATGGGTGTGGAGAGTTGGTTGGAGGAAGAAGTAGAAGAATTAATGGAGGAAGTAATGAAGAGAGAGTGTTGGTAGGGTTTTTAATGAGGGTGGGATGTGGTGTGTTGAGGGTGGAGCATAGGCTAAGGTGTTCAAATACACATTAAACCAAACCAAACCAACCCAAACCAATTAAAACCGAGCCATGACAAAACCCAAAATACGAGAAATACCGAAATTCTACCAGTTGAGAAAAAATAAAAATACATGCCAAAATTCAGATACGAGTATAAATACGAAATACGGGAAATACGGAAAATGAGGGTGACAACTCTACCCACCTTAAAAGAATTCCGTCCTCGGAATTTAATCAAGAGGCTAGAAATGTCGGAACAGCTATACTATCGCAAGCAATCTATGCTACCTATCAATTATACAATCATACATGCAAACAAGGAATCGAAGTGCAAGGCATAAGGAAGATATTACACCTCACGAGCCAAACCGATTGGGATAACGTGATCGGATATCATCCTCACACTCCCACGTTTGACTCTCCCAAGGAGCGATGAACTCAAGCAACACGAACTAAACTGATAGTCTTGCGCTTAAGGTCTCTCTCTTTGGTCAAACAGGGACACGGGCCTCTCCTCATACGAAAAGGTTGGTACCAATAACCGTTTTCGAATGATCTAGGACATGGCTCGGGCCGGGATATACCGTTGTAATTAGGATACATGAAACATGACATGTGTCCCGCATAACGACGGTGGAAAGCAAGACAATAGGACACAGATACCTCTCTGCCGATTCTGGATCTGGGCCTGGGCCAGGGCGAACTGTTGTGGCCTCTGTTGCTGGAAGGCCTGGGCCTGAGACGGCAATGGACCCGGGAACGGGAGCTGCTGTGGTTGGTGAACTGGAGCTGATTCTGGTGCTGGTGCTGGTCCCATAACCGAGGGACTAGTTACTGTCGACGATGATCTGTTTCTGAATGGACAAGATCCCATCATGTGGTCCGGCGAACCACAAACCAAGCACAATTCCTGTGCTCTGCGGCACTCAGTAACAACATGTCCCGGCTTCCCGCAATGAGAACAACCCGTTGCGAAAGGCCGCTTCTGCTTCTGCTGCTGGGGATAGGTCGGGGCAGAATGCTGTAAGGAGGTAACCGAATCTGTTCTCGTAGCTCCAATGGTCAGGGCCCTAGCTGCCGGGGCCGGTGCTGAGGATTGGTTCATCTGGTCGTGAGACCGTTTTCGATCTCCGGTCCGGTCCGCTATCCTTCGGGAAGTGTACTCATGCCTCCTCGCTGCTCGCAAGCCGGCATCAAAAGTTCTGTGCTCGAACTGCTCTACTGCCAATATGATCTCCAAGTGGAGCCCCTGCTGAAATCGCTGTGCTCTGTCTAGCTCTGTTGCCACCAAGGTGGGAGCAAACCGACTCAACCTTGAAAACTCGGCCGCATATCCGTCGACCGTCCTGTTCATCTGCCTGAGATTACTAAACCTGGTCTGTAGGTCATATCTAGCCACTGCGTCAAAGTACTTGGTCTGAAACATATCACTGAATACCGCCCACATGACAGGCGTACCTAAACTCGCTGCTTGCATAGCCCACCAGCTGCGGGCTAGGTCTAGTAACTGCAGGCGCACCACCGCCACCTTCTCTGCTTCAGGAGTCCTGGCTGCCTCTAAGATAACTTCAATGTCCTGTAGCCAGGCATCTGCAGCAATAGCATCCTCGCTGCCATCGAAGAAGGGAGGGTTCAGGCGCTTGAAATTGTTGACCGCACTGTTCCCTCGAGGACCAATTCCGCTCATAGCATCTTGTACTGCTTGCTGCAAGGCATCACCTCGACGGTCCTGAGATGCAAGCAACTCACGGATGAGCCCTATCAAGACCCCATCCTCTGACCCTGCTGGCTGAACTGGCTGGACTGGGGGCATTGGTTCTCCATAAGGCATGGCTCGGGAGGCGGCTGCGGAGGACTGATCTTGATCTTCTTGTTGTTGCTGGTCTGCCGGCCGAACTTCTTCTGGCTGATCAACAGGAATGATGCCACTGAAGCAATGACGTCAGGAATATTAAGGAAGGACCAGGATAGAACAATAATGCAAGCATGTTATCAAGTCAGGGATCCAAGGAGATAAGAAGATACGAGTGGAGATCAAAGGCGAGTACAGATTGAGACATCTATCCGGTAAATCTTCACATTTCTTGATTGACAAGACCTGCATGGGCCACCACTTAAACCATGTCACGCCCCAGAACCAAAATACTGGAGAGCGGGGGCGGACATAGCCAGCTACGTATAATGAAATGGAATCCATCTCACTATACGGTCACGGCTGTCTAGAAATATGAGGGTTTATCTACAAGCCATCAGTCTCTTAGGGTCAATAACAAGCCTAATGTCCCAATCTCAACAAGTAATGATAATAACAAGATATCAGATCACCAAATATACAATTGTAAGGCGTCCCAAACATTACATATCCAGATGATCATGAAGCTAGTCGTACAAAATGTAAGGACTAGCAAGAGTTAAGTCATACATGATCAACCTCGAGTTGCCAATCATGTTTACAGCCCGTAGGCAGACAGAAAGTAAAGTGCATCGAGCTAACAGGGGCTCGTCGGCTAAATGCCTCAAAAGAATAATGTACAATTACAGTGGGAGAACAAAAGAAACCCACTCGTTGCCAGGATTTCCTCTAGTGGTCACCATCTGGCTGGAAAGCAGGTAGATCCTTTGCTGCTGCTCCGGTATCTGGCCATACAAAACCAGCTGGGTCAGACCCCAGAAAGAGCAAGTGCCACAAAGGAGGCTTCACTTAGGAACCAAAACCAGCAATTAGCACAATAATAATAAGGTAATAAAGACAGGAATTAAGGAAAAAAAACATAACAGGTGATATACGATGAGATAACCATGGGACTATTCAGACAACCAGGTTACAACCCGTAAACCAAACAAGAACCGGGGTTGTAACGCTTCGTCTGAACGGAACTTGGATTCTCCCACCATTTATCGGCAAAATATAAGAAAATCATGACAGGTAGCAATTCTTGTGCAGGAATCAAGACAAGACTAGACAGGTTATTCTCATACGATCAATCACGGCCAAGCAATAAGTACGGCTTGCTACTTTAACTAACTAGGGTTATCACAGGCCTAGTTACTAACAAGATGCAATGAGAATTCCAAGTCCGGTTACCTGTTTGTTACTACCTGAGTGATCCCAGCAAGAAAAGGAAAAGATAGCAGAATATAGCAGACACACTGTAGTAAGATACATGTGTCCTAAGGTACCACACTCGACGGCGGGCTGGAAGTGCGCTCATCTCGACGGATAGCAACAAATCCCATGTATATATATATAAGGCCGGGACCAAAGGGGCAACAGGTAACTGGGAAATTCTCCATGAACTATTTGATCCATCTAGTCATTAACCTAGCCAGATTTAGTATGAATCCCTGACCGTAGGAAACCAGGGATTCATGTCCTAGACATGATGCGAGACAAGACGGGTTGCTTACACAAGCACATTCAATACAATCACCCATGGTGTCAAGAATTCACTTAGCATGTCAAGTTAGCCGTCGCAACAGCGTTAAGTTATCAAGTCATGCTACAAGTCAGGAGTGCGCCGCCACGGGCCACTATCAAGTTATCAAGTCACAAGGATTAATTACAAGTTACAAGTTAGGTGTGCACCCCACTGGGTCACTAGCAAGGAAATCAGAGAATACCAGGATCATAATCCACAGAAAATTCCGAGAACCGTACTAGTCATAAACAATTACTTGAAAACCGTGTTAGGCCGTGTCGGGTCAAGATAGTCGTGCTGTGTTGAACAGATCTCAGGAAAACCCAATCCACAAAAGAGAAACCAAATCGAGAAATAAAACCAATACTCCAAGAGCCAATGGGTTAAGCAAGGGGTCAGGGTGCAGCGTACGCGCAAGAGCACGCACGCAGGGGAGCAGCGTACGCGTAAAAGCATGCACGTAGGGGAGCAGCGTACGCGTAAAAGCACGCACGCATGGGAGCAGCGTACGCACGAAAGCACGCACGCAGGGGAGCAGCGTACGCACAAAAGCACGCACGCAGGGGAGCAGCGTACGCGTAAAAGCACGCACGCAGGGGAGCAGCGTACGCGTAAAAGCACGCACGCAGGGGAGCAGCGTACGCGTAAAAGCACGCACGCAGGGAGCAGCGTACGCGTAAAAGCACGCACGCAGGGAGCAGCGTACGCGCAAGGGCACGCACGCAGGGGAGCTGCGTACGCACAAAAGCACGCACGCAGGAGAGCTGCGTATGCACAAAAGCACGCACGCAGGAGAGTTGCGTACGCGTAAGAGCACGCACGCAGGGGAGCTGCGTACGCGCAAGGGCACGCACGCAGGGGAGCTGCGTACGCTTAAAAACACGCACGCAGGGGCTTCTTCTCCATGGCTGAGAAGAGGCTCCAATGGTTCCCAAAACTTCAGATCATCACAACTTGGCCATCCGAACTCCAAATCCGGATTTCCAAGTTCCAAATAGGGTGAAATGGAATTCTCTTCCACATGGAAACATCAAAACCCATAAAAATCCAACTTAAATAGATCAAAACTATGTGAAACCGAAAATAGGGAAAACTTAGATCTAGAACAATGGAGACTCCAAATCACAAAATACCAAGTTCTAATGTTGATCACCATGTCCTAATCTAGCAAATGGACAAATAAAATAGGATTCTCATGTAGAAGCAAGTTGCACTTGCCTATGGGTGTGGAGAGTTGGGTGGAGGAAGAAGAAGAAGAATTAATGGAGGAAGTAATGAAGAGAGAGTGTTGGTAGGATTTTTAATGAGGGTGGGATGTGGTGTGTTGAGGGTGGAGCATAGGCTAAGGTGTTCCAATACACATTAAACCAAACCAAACCAACCCAAACCAATTAAAACCGAGCCATGACAAAACCCAAAATACGAGAAATACCGAAATTCCACCAGTTGAGAAAAAATAAAAATACATGCCAAAATCCAGATACGAGTATAAATACGAAATACGGAAAATACGGAAAATGAGGGTGACAGGTTAGCTTACGGCTCGGAGACAGCCGTTAAGTTAAAATGACAAATAATACGAAATGGTCGTAGACAATCCCCTCGTATACGGGAGGTGGGAGATATAAGGGATTTCCGCGGCATGATCAAAGGGAGGATCGTGGCCGGCCTAGACGGAAATCAAAGGGGGCTTACGGGCTTCCTGGGGGGGCTTGGCTACCCGGGGGACGTAAGTGCAGGGTATTTCAAGACACTATCAACGTGTACCAACCGCACGCTCTGAATAGTTGCGAAATACCAAGGGAAAAAGGGTCTAAAATGGCTTGTGATGCCAGCGACCGGTGCATATAGAGTTAAGTGGGCTTTGCTGGTGGCGATCCACGTGCAAGTCCTTGCATTGAATAAAGTGATCTAAGTTAACTAAATGAAGTGCCTTCTGAACAGGCTTGAAATATAACACACCAAAGGATAAAGAGTATTTCGTAAAATTGAGCTAGAAAACACGCCTACGAAGTGCTAGGCCTGAGGCAGGGACACGTCCTTGACATTGAATGCTTACGTAAATCACGATAAGTTATTACATATGAATTGTTGACTAACTTGGTTTACTTTGGACAGGGAAGGCCGGACGGTAAGTATGGGTAAGTCGTGCATGAAATTCCATGCGACACTTGTATTCCGCAACACGAGATAGGCTATGAAATATGCCATGTAAATGATCCTAAGACAAGATTAGAAAGACAATGAATGATAGACGGTGCACAAAAGTAAATAGAACGTGTTTGGTAATGATAGCATTGTGGGCGAGCTAGCCTCCCCACCAGTGCATAACAATGTACTGATAACCCCACAGTCTGCTTGCAGGATGCAGGAGACGCCGGCGGGTGCGGAGCTTCCATCGAACGTGTTAAGGCGCGGAGCCAACTCTGGGGCCTTGGAACGTTGCAAGAAGCTGAAGCACCCTATACATGACATAATGTATCGAAACATCGCCATGAATCATTCCATCTTGTAAGCCACTTGGCACGCCCCTTTTATGTTTCAGAGAGAGAGAGCTTGAGCGACTTGTAATATCGGCCTAGCGTCGCTTGTAAACTTCTTGAATATCAATAAAGAGTTCGAATTCGCTTCTACTTGTGTTCATTTACTTTCCGCTGCAATGGGGACACTCTGTGCGACTCTGTGGCCTAGCTCAAATCGGCCGTTTCTGGACTTGGCCTTGCACGGGCGCAACCTAGGCCCGTGCGGCATCACGCCTTAGCGAGGACGATCGCTCCTATGGGAGCGGGGCGTGACAGCTGGTCCATCCAGCTTCAGATCGATGGAGGGAAGCTCCAACTTCGACGACGTTCATGTCGTGCTCTCACCAGCCGACATCTTCATCAACTTCATCAACGTCGCAACCTCTGCAGGATCCAGCTTCTTGATGATCTCCTCCATCGATGCTTCTCCTCTCCGATCACGTCACGTCCGCTCCACGACTTATGCTCGTCTTCGTCGTCCGCTCCTACATCCGAACATGTCTGTTTTTATCAGATCTAGGCATCGGTGTCTTCTTTCGAAATGATCTGAACCACGGCAACAATGGTGCCGTTGCGTGCAGCGGGGGGAGGGGGGATGCGTGCACGTGCTATGACAGCGGCAACCGCAGCAGCGAGAGTAGCAGCAACAGCGGTAACAGTAGCGACGGGAAAGAGGGGGGGTGGGGCTGCTGTGCGCAAGGTGGGGGGGCGTCTGCTGTGGAAGAGGGAAAAGAGGAGGGAGGGAAGGTTTGGTGGCGTCTAGGGTTAGGGTTTGTGGAAAGGTGGCTCTGATACCATGTTGAAATAGTTATATTTTATTGATAATCTCTTGGATATTTATAGCCTTGCAACCTGCTCATTACATTAACTCTCTAGGAATATTCTATGGCATATTCCAACATACCAAATATACTAATAGGATATTCCAACACATATTCCAACAACTTCCTGGAGGTCACGGGTGTTGCTCACCTTTGACACTGTTTCTGGATCTCAAACCGGTTGCCTCAACAGTTCCTGCTAGCCTACCGTCTGCTAAACTTGCTGGGTTCGTTCCCGCAGAGAGACATTTATGCGACGGACTGCCGCAAAGAGGTCTTCATTCCTCTGCCCTTTCTTAGGATTCTTAGGAAGATGTTGATCGTCACCGTCGTTGGTTCTAATCATGCCTCACGATACGTTAAGGTTGTGATACCACCTGACAGCGCGGAAACACCAATCGTTGAAACCAACGACCCAAGGTGCGAGGATTGACACCTTAATTCTCAAACACGAGAATGAATAAGAGATAATCAAGATCAATAAGAAATCAATTTTCAACTTCTCCAAAACCTTACAATGTCATACATTATTTATAGATAGAAACCCTAAGTAAATAAGAAACGTATGAAGAATCCTAAATTAAAGCCTACTAAATACAAGGAATCCTAAAATTGAAGGGAGTTGATAAATCAAGGAAATAAATAAGAAAATTAGGAGATGCAGTAGAAATCCTAACTGTACAGTTGTAAGGGTTAACTCTCATCCTCTAAAATCTGTATCTTTTCTCTGACACAATTATTAGTTACCTTAAAGATCTATGACATATATTAGTCTATTGAGCCTATCATGCTTATAGTTTAGAATTGTTTGAATCTGTGCCTTGATTTCGTAAATACCACTATTTACCACATTGAGGACTAAGGGGGTGGAAAATGAAATCCAATCAACCCCCAAATGAACGGATTGCCATAGCCGTAGTTAGTATTTTTTGACTTTAAGATTGCTGTAAGGTGTGACAATGTTTGGAATTTAGTAGATAAATCTGAAATGCAACAATCCCTTCTTTTGACTTGCTTATTTGTTCCAATTTATAGAAATTTATATCAAGCAAAATAAAATATAGAAATTCACTACAATATGCAGATGGATTGTCATAGTATATCTCACTAACTGTGTTCAATTAACTTTTCTGGTATCGGTCTTCGATATCTATCTACATATGCCTTTGTGTAGGAGGTGTTTGATTCTTATACGTTACAATTTTCTTTCGCCTATTGAACCTAACACTCCTGTTTCAGGAAACACTTCCAAGATTGTCTCCTCGTCTTCGAGTGGAGCTCATTCAGAAGAAGATTGAGGCTGCACTGGAAGAATGGTGATTGATTTATTCTCTTCCTTTCTGTATCCAATAGAGTGATGTCTTGTTCTCATGAAAGTATAACTGAGAACATTTTGTTCTGCTTTCTACCAATTTGCAAACCATTAAATCTGGCATTGACTTGACCAAACCTTCTTATTAGTTCCTGTCATTTTCCTTCATTATACTAGCAAAGTTCAGTGAGAAAGATGAGCATCCCTATGATATGGATGTAAGAACTAGAGGGTTTGATACAAATCATACAAGCTGTCTATTATGTGTAAATTATTCGGTCAATTCATATATTTATTTCCTTGTACTGAACAGTGGAAGCTTGAATGAAACCCAGATTTATTCAGATCTTGATTATGGATATGATAGGTTGGTTCATGTCTTATTTTGCATGAGATATCCAGAGGAAAAGTTCTTCCTCACTGATCCTGCATGTATATTTCTGGGAGGAAATAGAGACTCAAGCTGTTGTTGGCAATTGCTCGGACACATCCAAGTGCTAAAAGATATTGGTGGCACATTGCGATGAAAGCTCTTCAACCGCTCTTGACCTGCTCGCTGATACATCTTCTACTGACTTCATGTACCTGAAGCAAGGTGAATGCCTTAAGATCATGCTGCACAACCTGTATGTTTCCTGGTTCTTTTGCTTGTTAGGTCAACTTGAGAAGCACTACAGGAGTATCAGAAAAATCATAGATATTAGGTTAAAATTCCTCTAGCTGATCAGTCTTTTAGAATATAGTCTTTCAGCTCAATGGTAACCTATCACAATCTGGATATCTTTGGTCTTGAATCTGGATTTTGTCCAATAGACTGAATGTTATGTATGTCCATTTTAGAATACGGCCTTTAGTTTCGAACTTGCAAACCCCCAAGAATAAACCAACTCAATTATTGGTTCATATGATTTTTACCTGCTCAATAGTTAGCGTGTATGGTTTTGGGCCAATTTTTCTCACTAGATATGTCTATAGTTTTCTGATGTAGATTAAGTTTTACGTAAATAATTATCTTCACCATTACATTAAAGACGGTTCAAAATGCTTCAAAAAGATATGAGAGAGTGATAATAAGCAACGTTCGTGGTATTGGAATCGGTATCCTACGAGTATCGGTATCTACGGTTTCTGAAAGGAGTATCGGTTTTTGGTATCAGAAAACAAATAATTATTAATAAATTTAGAGAAAATATTTTAGACGTTTAGACATAATTCTAAGTATTTTCTCTATTGTTTTATAGTAGTTTTCAATGTGAATGAAATAATAGTCACTCTTGATGATTGGTTTACCTACGATGGTGGATAAATTTTTTTTTTTTTTTTTTGCATGCTTTTTACAATCTTACTATGCTTTTACATCATTGCTTATTAGTTTTTTTGTTCAATTTTTTTGCCGAATTGACTGGCAAAGAGCGCCAATATTGGAATCGGTTGGTATCTGTAATGCCCCGCTCCGCACGGCGCATTACGCTGAAGCGTTGACTCAACGAGTCGCGTTGACCGAATGAAATGTATCGATGCGAATCGATACGAGAGTTGTGTTGTCCCGAGCAACGCATCGAACTAAGTCGATGCGAAGAGTTGCCTTGCCCCGAAAGAATGCATCGAGTTGAATCGATGCGAAGTGCCGCGTTGCCCAGAAGGATGAGTGCGTTGAATCGGCTCGAAGATTCTAAGAAATCGAATCGACCAAGGCGCAAGTCCGAATCGATGCAAGTATTGATTTTAGTTGGTTTCGTGTGCAAGTTATACTTTGACGCGAAAATATTAGAGGTCGATCTTTTGCAATATTTAGTAAGGGGTCCGCGAAATCAAATCGTCGCCTTGCGACGGGCTGAGACTTCTTGGGCACGCTAAGGCAAATCGGACGTATGATTCAATGAAGCACGAAGTGCTCGAATGGCTAAGTCAGGAGAGTGGCCGTGCAACAAAGTTAGGGAATCGAGCCGCATCGGTTCGGCGAAACGACAAAGGCGTATCGACTCAAGGTGGGAGGATTGACTTCTTTTTACTCCTTCATTCGATAAGTCAAATATATCATTGTATGCTAAGTTAACCTATCGAAGCCATGGACGTTGTCCGATCGGAAAGTAAATCGTATAAATGAGTCGAACACTAAGTTAGAACAATTGAAATGAAACGTGCATCAATATGCACGAGTCGCTATGGAACATTGGATATCGCTAAGGCGAGCGCCTCGGTGCGCAAGCCGTAAGAACATGGGATAACTGTACTCGGCGAGTGCCTTAGTGCACGAACCATACCGTGCCTTCGCGCACGAATTAGACGGCTAGAACATTGAAAGACAATAGGCGAGCGCCCTAGTGCGCAAGTCCCGAACATTGAATGCTAAGTTATAGAACATGGATATACGGTCGAAACGTGCCTACGTGCACGGGATAATAAAAGATGGCTTCGTTGCGAAAGAATACAGTTGTGGCATGAATGTGGCGGAACTGTCGGATATGACATGGTGCCTCGAAAGGTGTTCGAGACCTTCGGGTCGTTCGGTTGACGAGCATTGAGTTGAGGCACGATGCCATTGAATCATTGAAACGAAGTATGAAATGTAAGAACACAGAAAGTTAATGAAAGAGACGCGAGATGATAAAGTGTGAGTCTCGGACTCAAGACTATGTTTGGTTGTTTGAATTTGATTGCTTGAATGATAAGGGCATTGCATGGTCGAATGGAATGGACGAGAGATAAAATGTGATATCTCCCGTGCACGGGTGTTTCTCCCAAACGGTTAAATGCCGGAGCGCCCCGGAACCGCTTGGCCTAGGAGGGAATCGAATAATCTTTGTAGGCGCACATCCTTAAACAAGATGGAAAAAGCCGCAAATGATGATATGCAGCAGGAACGTTTCGGTTGTTGGGATGTGACCCAATCCGTGAAACGCCGGGCAGCCCGACCAAATATTGAGAAAAGAAGGAGAGAAAAGAAAGGAACTCCTTTAGTCCATTCCGGCGCGGATACGCCAACGGCCCTCATATAGTTAAGGAACGATGGGTTGAAAGTGTAGGCGCGTATGCGTCCCGCATAGAGATCCTGCTTAGAGATGCACATATAACATGACAGGGAAAGAATGCGGCGTATTCACCTTGCGTCGGTGCAAGGACGAGTGCGTCGACTTGGTCAAACACTGGGTGCTACAAGTCTACCCTCCTTAGAAAAATTTCGTCCTCGAAATTAGAATGGTCATACTCCTTCTAGGTCAAACACCCCAACAATCACAGTCTCAAACACACAGTCCGATAATCATATGCGTCTGTCCAAAATCATGATATTCGGAATCTTCGTCATGCTAGTGAGCAAGGCTACGATATTCACAGAGTTCTCGACTAAGGTACATACCTCTAGAATCATGGTATTTAAAATTTTCGCATTGCCGCATGCCTGGCCGCGAAAACCTTAAATTCCTACATCCGAGAAATACGTCCAAAATCCGACTACATGTCCTCACTATGCCAGCTAACATGACTATAGAAGACTCTAGATCCCATGATCGAGACGACCTAGCCCATACGACTTATCTCAGAAGAAAATAATTTACAATGAAATATCCGAACAAAATTTATCAACTATAAGGAACAGATAGAATCGAATTTCAAGACAGTTATAAGGAGGCAAATACGGAAATATAATCGAAAAAGTTGGAACCTGCAATCAGCTCTCCCTCTGCCTGTGCATCATCGACTGCCATGGCAAAAGCTCGCCCCGGCTGGCCTCCCTTGGCCTGCTGCTGATGCTGGACAAACCTCTGCTGCTGAGTCTGCAACGGTGGTCCCGTCTACTGCCCTGTCGGAGCCCTAGCTCCTGCTGCTGCCTGAGCCAATCGTGCCAAGCTCTTGGGACACTCCTTCAACTGATGCTCTGCTGAACCACAAAGCAAACACAGGCCCTGCCTCTTCCTGCAGTCGTCCCATCCGTGACCTTGCTTCTTGCAGAAGTTACACATAGGGTGCTGTTGCTGCCTGGGTGCCTGCTGGTGAAGTACATGTCCCTGGCCCTGAAACGGCTGCTGAACTGGCCTCTGCTGTATGTGAGGGCGCTTGGCTGGCCCTGCACTAGAACTAGCCCCTAAGGTATCACTGCCCCTCTTCGGCTTGAGGCCGAAGTCCTCCTCTGCAATCTGTGCGTCCATCAATATCTGATCGAACGTCGCGTCACGGCGTCCCGAGGTGCGGGTGCGCACTGCATGAATAAGTCCCCTACGGAACTTACGAGCCTTCTGCCCCTCATCCTGGATCATATCGGGAGCGAACCTGCTAAGGCGAAAGAACTCAGCTGCATACTCGTCCACCGACGAGTTCCCCTGCACTAGACCCACGAACTGGCCCTCCAATGCTGTAAGAGCCACGTCCGGGAAGAACTTCTCCTTGAAGAGCCTCCGGAAGTTCTCCCAAGTCAGCCCTCTCACCGACGCACGAGGATCCGTGCGGTACCATGTCAGCGCAATGTCGAAGAATCGGCTGGCTGCGGCCGAAACCCAAAGCGCTCTAGGAAGCTCTGCCAGCTCCATGCTCCGCTGTACATCCTCTAGCCAGTCGTCTGCATAGAGGATGCCCTCCGTGCCTGTGAAGTCCCTGGAGCTCATCTTCCTGAAGTCCAATACTGTCCCCGGCCTGGACTACTGCTGGTACGGCTGCTGGCCAGTAGGGCCCTGCACCATACCCGGTGCCACTCTCTCTACTGCTGCTAGGGCAAGCTGATGCGAGTTCTCCATACTCTGCCTCAGCATCTCAATCTGACGGTGTGACGCCTCCGTCTGGCGCTGCGACGCCTCTGCCTGGGCTCGCTGCGTCTCCATCATCTGCTGAAGGAGAAGGAACATGTGGTGTGTATCCGTCGGTATCGGAGGTAGTGTCGGCAGTATCTCCGGAACAACGGCCGTAACCCTCTGGGGTGGAGGTGGTAGACCTCTCTGTGCAACTGCCTGGGTCTCCAGAATAGTAGAATCACTAGGGGCAGTCTCGTGAACCTCCTCCTCTGCCTGATCAGATCTCTCAGGCAAGCTACTCGATCCAGTGGCCTGCGGGTGCGTCTTCGTCATCCTGGAGACGAATTGAAACAAAGAGATCAATATGGCACATGAGTAGATTATCAAAGAAGGACAGTTAATTTAATACAAGGGGAGAAATCATGAAAATCAAAAGATCGAAAATTTCCTAGGTGTGATTGAGAAACTCCTATCATGTCCTAGGTCCCACGTCCTAATTGCAGGCTCGTAATTAGTACTCTAAGTTGAGCACCATTACGAGATCGCACTAACTGCGACACAGACCTGCGTGGGCCACCACAAAAACGTGTCACGACCCGTACCCTGATTAGGGGCACGAGAACGTGGGTACGTCCAGCCTACGCCGCAGTGTCGGCGGTAGAACGCTGTATAGGTCATCTATAACAACTAACATCTAACAATAAGACATATAAACCTGTCATCTCCGCACGGAAGTATAACATAACATCTCAACTCTATATCTCAAACACAAGTCTAGAAAAGATAAAGATAGAACATGATATGGAATCAGACGAAAGAAAGAACTGAATATATATAGAGTTATCACACCACACAAAGTAGATGTCCAACACAAATAAGTACAAGACCTGAAATATAACTAAGTCACAACTAACAATCGGAACAGTCCGATACAAAATGAAAACTGTAAACACTAGACTAGACTAGGCACCCTCTACTGAGCTAGATGCTCCTCAGGCTCCTGAAGGTCACCCTCATGTGTCCCATAGAAGGTAGGACAGTCACCATCATCATCTGTAATATTTTCAACAGGCCCAGTCAGGACAGGAACGAGCACAATACATCTCACGCAGTTCATATCATGTTGGGAAATGTAAAGCATGCATAGAGTAAGATACATGGACTGTAAAGAAATATATATAAAAACGAGAGAGATTTGATAACTTAAAATATCTATATATATACGATAAGTAAGAACTGTAGGTAACCTGTGATTTAGAGCATGAGATGGTTATATAAACGGGCTTAGGACATATACAAGATTTTACAAGATTTCACAAGAATTTGTACAAGATGGGATTTTGATCACATAACCATTTCCTACTCACCCTCCCCAATCAATACACAAGGATCCAGTCAAGTTACGTTACCTTGCACAAGAGATTTTTATCATGGTTGCTCACGTGATCATGAGAGTACAAGATTGCACAAGAGTATACATGAAAGCGGTGTACAAGAAATACAAGATGTTCATGAAAAGCACATGACAACTGTATCTGATGCACCCCGAGGGAGATAACATCGCATAACAAGATCCATATAGTACCAATCCGTGATAATGACGTGACAGCATCATGTAAAGTAATCTAAAACAAGAATATAAGTCCTAACAAGTATGAAGATCAGAGAATGTACTCGCCTGTCACCCTGTATGACTGATATGAATAGATGTCCGAACTGGTGTCACGGAGTCCTATTTAGAGTAAAACAGGTCACAACATATCCACAATGGTAAAAATAGAGTATACAATGCATACTACATGATTCTAGGTCAATCTGGTCAAAAGTCAACTCTTGGTCAACTTTCTAATCAAACTAGTCAAATACTAGGCAACATGATCAATCTGGGTCAAGTCTAGGTCAAACTACGTCTACTAGTTAGGATTTTAGTCAAACTAGCTAAACTAGTTGTTTTAGGTCATTCCTAGTCAATTCTAGGTTAACTAGGTCAACTTTGACCAAAGGTTGACTTTGGTCAACCCTTAGTCAACAAGGGTCAACAAGTTGGGTTTTGGGCCATTAGGGTTAGCCCCAAGCCATAGGCTAATAATCTTGGCCATAGGCTAGTCTTATAGGTTTCCATACAACCTATACCTAGAAGTCATATATATATATATATATATATATATATATATATATATATATATATATATATATATATATATATATATATATATACTACCCAAAATCAATATATGAGTACTAAACATAATACAAGCCTACACTCACATATATCTATATAATGACATAAAGAGACCTAATACAAAATGTATATATATCATTTATATATATATATATATATATATATATATATATATATATATATATATATATATATATATATCAACCTATATATATATTACATATATATAGAGATAAGAGAGAGAGAGAGAGAGACTTAGAGTGAGAGAGAGAGTGAAGAGGACAGTGAGAGAGGGAGGAACAGTGAAGGCTGGACAGGGGGGGGGAAGTGGTTCCAGAAATTCTGGGACCAAAGTTGGCTCCCCAACACACACACAATAACATACATACATACATATGTATATATATACATAACTTCACAAATACCCAACCAATTTTCCCCAAAACTCACCCACACTCACATATACATATATACTACACATATATGTACTAAAATACACTCATACAATGTATTAATCTTAACAAAATAGGTTTTGAAATCCACTTTTGCAAAAACTGGAAAATCCTAAAACCTGAGAACAGTGGACTGTGTATTTCGAAACAGGGTAACTTGATTTTCGTGCACTAAACCGAGCTATGGCTCGCAACCATGGGTTGGTAACTGACACCCCATACATACACTAGTATCCTAGGTGCCTGACACGACACCACGACACAGTTTCACGTGTCCAAACACGCAAAAACACTACACGGGTAAGTCCTGACACGCGCACGAAACCACAGCGTCGTACATGCGTACAGTCCACTCTAGGACACACCACGAGACACGACACGTCTCGTGGTCGAGCACATGTGTAGTCCACACATAGGGCTACACGTTGCACACCCTGACACGTGTCCACGACACTCGTGGACACAAAACGAACTCCGTATCAGTCGTGAAAACACGACTGATACACGCGAGTTCAGACCGCGTCGTGCACGCGGTTGTACACGTCGTGCTCGCGACACAGGACACGACGCACCACGTGCTCGTGTCCACGTGTACGCCACGTATAGGGCTACACGCCCGTGTCACTACGAGACACTCTAGTGTCGTGTCCATGCGACACGACACGCTCAAAGTCGTGCCCGTGCGTGTGTGTGCTGACAGTGCACGACCAGTGCACGTGTCCGTGTGTCCTCTATACGACACACACGTGTCTCAAACTCGAGGGGGGGCATGTCAGAGTTTGCCCCCTCCTCTGTGTCAATTTGCACGTGTCCACGTGTCCTACAGTGTCCGTACTAGGTGTCGGGTAGCAGGGGAGGCTGTATGCCTCAGTGCGGTGTCCTGGCAGTGGGTTCGTGTCGATTTTCGACACGGACACGGTTCTAATTTGTGCTCAGTCAAGTGTGGGTGTAAACAACAAGTCTAGGGCTACAAGATTATGAAATTTGTTTTACAAAATAATGAAATTCATTTCTTCGTGGCATTTCGACAAACACAGTTTTATAGCCTAGGATACGTGTCCGATACGGACACCAAACCAACTCTAAATCCTACCAAACTTTACCCACAGTTCCCTTATACCTAGATGCATGCAAATATGAAGAGAAAACACAAAATTAACATGGTTTGAGGGTATTTACCTATTTGTGCAAATCCAATGAAAAATCAATAAAGAGGGGTGTGATTCCTTCCACTTGGTGATGCCAAAAGCTTCCAATTTCCTTGATAGCAGGCCCTAACTAGTACCCTCTAGTGTAGGAGAGTCCAATGCAAGAAACTAGAGGTGATTTGGATCAAAATTGATCAAGTTGTGGCCTTGTGAAGAAATGGGATTTTTGTGAGATTAAAATTCATGTAAATTATTCATGAATGAATGGAATGGGATTAAATAGAAGTGTGGGCTGCTAGGGGGGTGCCCTTGGCTGGCCATAGCATGGGGGGGTGTCCTTGCCCTTCCTTCATGGCTAAGGCATGGACTTTGTGTAAAGGGTCTTGATATTTGGAGTGGTTTAAGGAAAATATCAATAACGGTAATATCTAGATATTTAACTACCTTAACCAATGACTAAATCTATCCTCAAGCTTCTAGGTTAGTAGCTAACCTCTAGGTTAGGGTAAACTAGGTTAGGGACTAACATGGTACTTAACAATAATTAAAATAATATTAAAAACACATAATTTCAAATAAAATCTAGTAAATTACCAAAATACCCTTTTAGGCTAAAAATCACTAATTTGATGTTCTAAGCCTATGGCTAGGCTCACATGGTCATGGTAGTCTCTAGGTTATGAAATCTCTAGAGTTTACACTAGGGTTATAGTAGTAAAATCACAAAGTCATAAGTCGTGACTTAGAAAATAGTTTTAATCTATCTAAAAATCACCAAAATTCATAACATGACTAAATCACCATTATTTAATAATAAAAATAATAAATTTTCAAAATATCCCAAATTTTAGAAAACTGGGTGCTACAAGTCTACCCTCCTTAGAAAAATTTCGTCCTCGAAATTAGAATGGTCATACTCCTTCTAGGTCAAACACCCCAACAATCACAGTCTCAAACACACAGTCCGATAATCATATACGTCTGTCCAAAATCATGATATTCGGAATCTTCGTCATGCTAGTGAGCAAGGCTACGATATTCACAGTGTCCTCGACTAAGGTACATACCTCTAGAATCATGGTATTTAAAATTTTTGCATTGCCGCATGCCTGGCCGCGAAAACCTTAAATTCCCACAGCTGAGAAATACGTCCAAAATCCGACTACATGTCCTCACTATGCCAGCTAACATGACTATAGAAGACTCTAGATCCCATGATCGAGACGACCTAGCCCATACGACTTATCTCAGAAGAAAATAATTCACAATGAAATATCCGAACAAAATTTATCAACTATAAGGAACAGATAGAATCGAATTTCAAGATAGTTATAAGGAGGCAAATGCGAAAATAGAATCGAAAAGGTTGGAACCTGCAATCAGCTCTCCCTCTGCCTGTGCATCATCGACTGCCATGGCAAAAGCTCGCCCCGGCTGGCCTCCCTTGGCCTGCTGCTGATGCTGGACAAACCTCTGCTGCTGAGTCTGCAACGGTGGTCCCGTCTGCTGCCCTGTCGGAGCCCTAGCTCCTGCTGCTGCCCGAGCCAATCGTGTCAAGCTCTTGGGACACTCCTTCAACTGATGCTCTGCTGAACCACAAAGCAAACACAGGCCCTGCCTCTTCCTGCAGTCGTCCCATCCGTGACCTTGCTTCTTGCAGAAGTTACACATAGGGTGCTGTTGCTGCCTGGGTGCCTGCTGGTGAAGTACATGTCCCTGGCCCTGAAACGGCTGCTGAACTGGCCTCTGCTGTATATGAGGGCGCTTGGCTGGCCCTGCACTAGAACTAGCCCCTAAGGTATCACTGCCCCTCTTCGGCTTGAGGCCGAAGTCCTCCTCTGCAATCTGTGCGTCCATCAATATCTGATCGAACGTCGCGTCACGGCGTCCCGAGGTGCGGGTGCGCACTGCATGAATAAGTCCCCTACGAAACTTACGAGCCTTCTGCCCCTCATCCAGGATCATATCGGGAGCGAACCTGCTAAGGCGAAAGAACTCAGCTGCATACTCGTCCACCGACGAGTTCCCCTGCACTAGACCCACGAACTGGCCCTCTAATGCTGTAAGAGCCACGTCCGGGAAGAACTTCTCCTTGAAGAGCCTCCGGAAGTTCTCCCAAGTCAACCCTCTCACCGACGCACGAGGATCCGTGCGGTACCATGTCAGCACAATATCGAAGAATCGGCTGGCTGCGGCCGAAACCCAAAGCGCTCTAGGAAGCTCTGCCAGCTCCATGCTCCGCTGTACATCCTCTAGCCAGTCGTCTGCATAGAGGATGCCCTCCGTGCCTGTGAAATCCCTGGAGCTCATCTTCTGAAGTCCAATACTGTCCCCGGCCTGGACTGCTGCTGGTACGGCTGCTGGCCAGTAGGGCCCTGCACCGTACCCGGTGCCACTCTCTCTACTGCTGCTAGGGCAAGCTGATGCGAGTTCTCCATACTCTGCCTCAGCATCTCAATCTGACGGTGTGACGCCTCCGTCTGGCGCTGCGACGCCTCTGCCTGGGCTCGCTGCGTCTCCATCATCTGCTGAAGGAGAAGGAACATGTGGTGTGTATCCGTCGGTATCGGAGGTAGTGGCGGCAGTATCTCCGGAACAACGGCCGTAACCCTCTGGGGTGGAGGTGGTAGACCTCCCTGTGCAACTGCCTGGGTCTCCAGAATAGTAGAATCACTGGGGGCAGTCTCGTGAACCTCCTCCTCTGCCTGATCAGATCTCTCAGGCAAGCTACTCGATCCAGTGGCCTGTGGGTGCGTCTTCGTCATCCTGGAGACGAATTGAAACAAAGAGATCAATATGGCACATGAGTAGATTATCAAAGAAGGACAGTTAATTTAATACAAGGAGAGAAATCATGAAAATCAAAAGATCGAAAATTTCCTAGGTGTGATTGAGAAACTCCTATCATGTCCTAGGTCCCACGTCCTAATTGCAGGCTCGTAATTAGTACTCTAAGTTGAGCACCATTACGAGATCGCACTAACTGCGACACAGACCTGCGTGGGCCACCACAAAAATGTGGCACGACCCGCACCCTGATTAGGGGCACGAGAACGTGGGTACGTCCAGCCTATGCCGCAGTGTCGGCGGTAGAACGCTGTATAGGTCATCTATAACAACTAACATCTAACAATAAGACATAGAAACCTGTCATCTCCGTACGGAGGTATAACATAACATCTCAACTCTATATCTCAAACACAAGTCTAGGAAAGATAAAGATAGAACATGATATGGAATCAGACGAAAGAAAGAACTGAATATATATAGAGTTATCACACCACACAAAGTAGATGTCCAACACAAATAAGTACAAGACCTGAAATATAACTAAGTCACAACTAACAATCGGAACAGTCCGATACAAAATGAAAACTGTAAACACTAGACTAGACTAGGCACCCTCTACTGAGCTAGATGCTCCTCAGGCTCCTGAAGGTCACCCTCATGTGTCCCATAGAAGGTAGGACAGTCACCATCATCATCTGTAATATTTTCAACAGGCCCAGTCAGGACAGGAACGAGCACAATACATCTCACGCAGTTCATATCATGTTGGAAAATGTAAAGCATGCATAGAGTAAGATACATGGACTGTAAAGAAATATATATAAAAATGAGAGAGATTTGATAACTGGAAATATCTATATATATACGATAAGTAAGAACTGTAGGTAACCTGTGATTTAGAGCATGAGATGGTTATATAAACGGGCTTAGGACATATACAAAATTTCACAAGATTTCACAAGAATTTGTACAAGATGGGATTTTGATCACATAACCATTTCCTACTCACCCTCCCCAATCAATACACAAGGATCCAGTCAAGTTACGTTACCTTGCACAAGAGGTTTTTATCATGGTTGCTCACGTGATCATGAGAGTACAAGATTGCACAAGAGTATACATGAAAGCAATGTACAAGAAATACAAGATGTTCGTGAAAAGCACATGACAACTGTATCTGATGCACCCCGAGGGAGATAACATCGCATAACAAGATCCATATAGTACCAATCCGTGATAATGACGTGACAGCATCATGTAAAGTAATCTAAAGCAAGAATATAAGTCCTAACAAGTATGAAAAGATCAGAGAATGTACTCGCCTGTCACCCTGTATGACTGATATGAATAGATGTCCGAACTGGTGTCACGGAGTCCTATTTAGAGTAAAACAGGTCACAACATATCCACAATGGTAAAAATAGAGTATACAATGCATACTACATGATTCTAGGTCAATCTGGTCAAAAGTCAACTCTTGGTCAACTCTCTAATCAAACTAGTCAAATACTAGTCAACATGATCAATCTGGGTCAAGTCTAGGTCAAACTACGTCTACTAGTTAGGATTTTAGTCAAACTAGCTAAACTAGTTGTTTTAGGTCATTCCTAGTCAATTCTAGATTAACTAGGTCAACTTTGACCAAAGGTTGACTTTGGTCAACCCTTAGTCAACAAGGGTCAACAAGTTGGGTTTTGGGCCATTAGGGTTAGCCCCAAGCCATAGGCTAATAATCTTGGCCATAGGCTAGTCTTATAGGTTTCCATACAACCTATACCTAGAAGTCATATATATATATATATATATATATATATATATATATATATACTACCCAAAATCAATATATGAGTACTAAACATAATACAAGCCTACACTCACATATATCTATATAATGACATAAAGAGACCTAATACAAAATGTATATATATCATATATATATATATATATATATATATATATGTCTATATATATATATATATCAACCTATATATATATTACATATATATAGAGATAAGAGAGAGAGAGAGAGACTTAGAGTGAGAGAGAGAGTGAAGAGGACAGTTAGAGAGGGAGGAACAGTGAAGGCTGGACAGGGGGGGAGAAGTGGTTCCAGAAATTCTGGGACCAAAGTTGGCTCCCCAACACACACACAATAACATACATACATACTGTAGAAGCATGGAATTTCACAACCAGAAAGCCCATGCGCCAGACACTACATGCGCCAGAACTCAGATGAAGAACTTCACAGCAAAGTCAATAACTATAGACATTTGAAGAAGGACTTTTTATTTATATATAAAAGTCTATTACATGTCTAGAAAAGGTTGTACAAAGGAGAATTCCTACAAAGGAAAGAGCCTAAGTCTACAGCCAGCGGCCATCATGCGCCTTCAGATAAGCGCAGCAACCACCATGCGTCTCCAGATAGGCGCAGCATCACTATGCGCCACCAATGAGGCGCAGCAGATATCATGCGCCTCCATCCAGGCGCATCCCATCATCTCTTCAGCACCTCAGTTTTGTGCATCCCTTCAGCCAAATTCTTCCAGCCAGGCTCACCTGGCCGAGCAGAGCCCAGTTATGTGCCGCTCTTCCAACCAGGCTCGCCGATAAATGCTTCGACACAAAGCATTTAACCCTCTGGCTGGAACAAGGAAGAGAAGAGCACGCAAATGCTATGGCCAGGGGAGGCTTCGAAAGATCCTCCAAAGCCGAAGGAAGACCGTGATCGAAACCATGGCTAAAGGAGCAGCTTTCGACACGATCAAAGTGGGGAAACCCCACTTTGCAGGAAGAGAGAGCCTTGCCCGCCATTCCGATCTGGCTCTTCCGAAAAAACGGAGACGAGGCTCGAGCATCCTTATCTTTGGATGCAACAGGCACCTTCCGCCTGCCTCAGAAGCCCTCGACTCCGTCTTTTGGATGTAACAGTCACCTTCAAGTGCATCAAAGACAACACAGCGTCTCATCTTCACCCTCGGGAGCACTTCGTCAGCAGAATGCACCCGTATGTTCAAATTCATATTGGAAGTACGTGAGGGAATGAGAAGCAAATCTTCTCTCCATGCACTATTATAGGGGGCAGATCAAA
>JANAVB010015513.1:35000-46487 GCA_029216955.1 Iris pallida | reverse complement strand
ATATATATATATATAAAATAATATATATATATAATATATAGATATATAATCATGTTCACGAGATCTCACGTACAAAAAAAATTATTAAAAAAGATAAAAATTTAAATTTTACTAAAATAGTTTAAATTTGATTTGAATATATTTTATTTAAAACTTGTTATAGATATATCTGTAGAAAGGGGTTTATTTGATAGCATGTGAAGTTAAAATATGATTTGAATATTGACTATATTTTAATTTGAAGTTGTCATAGATATTTGTAGGATTTTGAATATATCTCAGTTAATTAAAGAATTTTAGGATTTTTTAATTATGCGAGAATAAACATACAGCTTAGGACGTACAAAAAAAAATTAGATTAAAGTTTAAGTCAAATATTGTTGTGATTTGGGATAAAACCAAATAGTATACCCTTATCTCTATCTACAACCAAATATATTCTATTTCCTCTTATAAATGAGAAATTAAAGGTTCCACAAATATCTATTCGGCTACAAATCTGTTGGGTGCGTGCGGAAGCGTTTGCCAAACCCACCTAATCAAAACCAACTCCCGTCTAACGGACACCAAGCACAAATAAAAACAAGTATATGGTGGTGACGTACATCACCTGGACAAATTCCAACCTTTAATAACTCAGATAAAATTACAGGATTGAAAAACTCACGTTGAACCCCTTTTTCCCAATAGGTTCAACCCCCTCACCACTATAAAAACATAGAAGATTACAATTGAGATCACTCACCAACCCGTAGCAATCTCCTAACCGAAGTTGACGACTCCTCGATTAGATCTTCTTCTTCCATCTGTCTTGGATGGTGAAGTCCTAAGAGCAAAGCACAAACTTTCTCTTAGATTTCTTATGGACGAGCACCCCGAATCTCCACTTTTGTTCTATGCTTTGTGCTCCACCGACACCCAATATATACAAGATGAAAAAAAAAATCCTATTTTAGGTCATAATATGATTTCTTAAATAGAAAGCACTCAAATAAGAATCTATTACACCTAAAAGTCCATCAATTATCCTATTTAGATCGTAATAGGATTTCCTAAAGAATCATATTATCTAAAATAGCACAATACCTATTATGGACATCCAAATCTAATCTAATCAAATATTTAACTAGATTTGGATTCCACGAATATGTTGTTACCAAATTCAGACTGGACTCTAATAATCTCTCCCTCCAGTCCGATGAGAGGGTATTGACCCCATGGGTCCTCAACTGGACTCTATGCCTGTCGTTCCGTGACAGAGTTGCTTCTCCCCTATGCCACTGATCTCCTATCCCCCGAGCTACTTTACATCTTCCTTTGTCTCCAGCTCCTCGACAGTTATGTTGAGGCTAGCTGCCATGCGTAGCACCTTCTGTACCACTGAAATCCTGTCGACATCAATGACACGACCAATACCGAAGTCCCTGATGATCAGCCTCACAGTGAGTCTATCTGTCCCTGACTTTCGTCTTCTATTGGAAAGTGTTAACTTTCCGACGAGCTTCTTCACCCTTGGCTAGACCAACCAAGTAGATGATACGGTTCTTCCAAGATTCGAACTCCTGAACCTGCCCACCTTTGTGTCCTAACTTGAAGCTTTCCTATACACATGCATCCTCGAGCAGAACATCATGCACTGTGCATGCTGTCGATGACTCACAGCTTCCCTGAGCTATGTGAATGATGGTACTCCCGCCTCAGATTGAGTTTGCTGCAAACCTTGATCTCCTTCCTGGCTTTGAATTGCTGAAATCGATGTCGCTCTGTGAAGCTTTGGCAAACCACCTGTCACCAAAATTGAATTCGTAGAAAAACCCCTACCTGGAGATCAACCAGCTGTCATAGGACCGACAGACTAACCCTCAATCTTTGACTCATTAATATCCTTCTCTTTTTCTCGACGAACCGAATCATTCGTATCCCTCAAAGCATCTAGAAGCCCCTCATCAACAAGTTCTCGACGATCCACCTCCTGTCGAACACCCTTAGAGCCTCCATCCGGTGTCTATGTTTGCCTATACAGCTCATCGGCTTGAGCATGTACATGCCACAACACAAATCTTCCCGAGCCAGCTGTTGGAAACCCTTCGCAAGCATCCAATATTTGCTTCCAAACAGACTATGACAGCCATTATCTACCAGTTTTTCTATCGAAGCCAAGTTGTAGCATAAAGTCGGTACATGTCACACACCCCTGAGGACGAGCTTCTCACCAAAGTCCATCGTCAAGTGCATATCATCGATGCCTGCAACTATATCTATCCCTTTGTCGCCCATCTTCACATATCCAATCCTGTCGCCACTGTATGACGTAAAGATTCTTTTATGTGGAGTGGCGTGATACGATGCTCCCGTATCAGACCCAGTCACCATCATGGCACATGCCACAAGGTTCCTCTACGTCGGTCGCTACGATGGATATCTTCAAACGTCGTGAGATCCTTCTGATCGTCCTTACCTTTAGCCTTTTCAGCTTTAAGCTTCATGCAGTTCCTCTTGATATGACCCCTTTCGCTACAGAAATAGCAGCCTTCTTTGTGGTCCACAATCGTAAGATCTTGAGAACTCTCCTATGTCCTCGCTTGTGACTTGAGTCTTCCCTTCCCGTAGGAAGCCACCAGAGCGGACTCCTGCGACGATTTCACTTGCTTCCGTCGGACCTCCTCATTCAACAAGCTACTTTTGACTGCCTTCATCGTGACAACTCCATCAAGCACAGAGTTGCTTACCGACACCACGAACGTCTTCCAGCTTTTCGGCAGAGAGCTCAAGAGCAGTAGGGACTGAAGCTTATCATCAATCACCATTTTCATCGCAAACAACTGATTGATGATACGCTAAACCTCATTCAGACACTGGAACACCCTCTGTGTACATCGAGTTAACGAGTTTGCAATTAAGAAATGCCTTATTACCAGTCATCTTCCTTTCGTACATCGAATGTAGCTTCTCCCATAATGCTTTTACTGAACTCTCCACGAACACATGGTATAACACCGAATCATCCAACCATTTATGAACGAATCCAACGGCCTTCTGATCCAGTCATTTCCAGTCTTCAGCAGCTTTATCCGTTGGCTTTGCGCTGTCGCCCTCCAATGGACCATATAAGTCCTTATACCAGAGTAGATCCTCCATCCCTGGCTTCCAAATCGTCTAGTTTTCTCCTGTAAGGGTGATCATACGAGTGTTTATCTGCTTCGTAGACATGGTTGTCAGAATCCCCAAAGCTCTGATACCACTTATTGGACGCGTACGGAAGCATTTGCCAAACCCACCTGATCAAAACCAACCCCTCTAACAGACACCAAGCACAGATAAGATAAGTATATGGCGGTGACGTACGTTACCTGGACAACCTTTAATAACTTAGATAAAATTATAAGATTGACAGTACTCATGTTGAACCCTTTCTCCTAATAGATTCAACCCCCTCACCACTCTTAAGAAAAAAAAGAAGATTACAATTGAGATCACTCACCAACCTGTAGCAATCTTCCTAACCGAAGTTGACGACTCCTAGATTAGATTACTTTTTCCTTCTTTCTTGGATGACAAAGTCCTAAGAACAAAGTACAGACTTTCTCTTAGATTTCATTGTAGGCGAGCACCCCGAATCTCCACTTTTGTGCTGTGCTTTGTGCCTCCACCCTCACCCATATATACATTATGAGAAAAAAATATTTTAAGTCATAATATGATTTCTTAAATATGAAGCCCTCAAATAAGAATTCTATTACACCTAAAATAGTCCATCAATTATCCTATTTTAGATCATAAGGATTTTCTAAAATAAGAATCCTAATATATCTAAAATATAACAATACCTATTATGGACATCCAAATCTAATCAAATCAAATATTTAAATAATTTTGTATTCCATAAATATGTTGTTACCAAATCCAGACTGGACTCCAACAAAATCTTTCTATTTCTCTTATTTTCGTAACATGTTATCAGCCCGAAAAGTTCGAGTAGCTTCAGGCCAACGGTTTAATCCAAAAGAGTGTCAATGGCAACTTCAAAATCATATCGTCGATACGAGAAGGCATGTCTCTAATGGCATCTACTACATGGTTAAATTTAATGTCAAAATTAAGGCTTCGACAGAGCTCTTTTACCCAACAAATATATAATGTCTCATAATTTTACATGAAGTTTTAAGGATATAAGGATACCATATAAGAACTTTGAGCGGGTGACAGAAAAAAATCTTTGTATAACCTCTAGTCTAGAGAACCAGAAGTTCGTCTAAAAATATTCTCCAATTATTCACTAGGGATATATGACACTCACATTGGAGATGTCAAGTCGCATACTACGTTGAGCTAGAAGCTCAATCCTAAGGGTCCGTTGTGAGCTAGAAGTCGAATGATCCCATAACTTTTAAACTGTGGCATAATCGACCAAGACACCCAGGGACAACGATGATGAAAATTATCAAAACTAATTTGCGTGGTCATCTATTATCAAATTGCAGCATATGTCCTTGATCTCAAGGATAAGTTTGTTTCTAAACCATCAATCCTAAATATTGTATCTAAATAAAGTAGCATAGTTTTACTATTTAGAATTATATTATTTTAGATTTTTACGGCTTATGTTGTAATATTTAAAAGTAGTTTTGGCATCTATGTATTGAAAATTTATATGTTCATCTTCTTACATTATTCTGATATGAATTATCTTTAAGGAAAATTTTGATCTATCACTTTGATAAGACAGAATTTTGGCTACTAGGGGTATATAGAGGAAGATAAATGCCTTGTTCCAGATGAACTTCATGAATTATAGTTCTAGAAGAACGCCTTGAATTATCGTTATAGAAGAAATTCATAAATTATCTTTTCAGAAGAACGTCGTAAATTATCGTTCCAGAAGAATGTCGTGAATTATAATGACATACTTCAACTTTATCTAATCTTAACTAAACTAGGAGAAATCATTCTTTATATTTTTTAAAAATGAATTATTAGATACCTAGTTGATGCCTTTAATAATGTTGTATAAATAACTATACTGGTATAAATGTATCTTCTATAATAGAAGTACATACCAAAAGAACCACAATAAATGAATCAGTTCTATATTAAGAACATATAAGACCTAAAGATTCAGTTCTCCAAAAAGATACTAAGTAATGTAGGACACCATAAATGCTCTTAAAGAAGCAAATTCTGTAGAGAAAAATTCATAATGATCAGAAAGATGTCATGAAGCTAGCAAAGATTAAATTTCTCGAAGTATATCGCTCCGGTCGAAGATATGCCTCAAATCATAGAAGAGACTGAAAAATAGGTACCAGTACCAAAAATCTATGTTTTACACATATTCAAGAGAATTGGAATCAAGAAGAATTTGTTATAGGTGACATTATCAAATAAAAATAAAAAAGGGTGATCAAAATAAAAGATAACACTGAACCACGAATAATATTTGAATGTTAAAAAGGATAACATTGGCCAAAAATGGAAAGATGTGATATCTCTCGCAAAAACGTGGAGTGTTAGGTCCTATTGTACAAACCCAAAAGAAATAAACCTAATAGGTTTAAATGTGTGTTTGTAAGAAATAAAGATATCCAAATTTATATAGCAATGTTAGCTTAAGGATTCTCGAAACGGCAATAAAGTAAATAAAGAAATATACCTCGGTCATGATAACCTAAACGATAAGATATACATAAATTTTTTAAAGTATTTAAATTTTTAGGTATATCCTTAAAGGATTTAAAAATACCATGCTTCCTCGAAGAATTTACAAAATAAGCCATATGAACTAAAATCTGGAAGAATGTGATAGGCTCATTGAGTACTAGTCTAGGAAAGGATATAATAATGATCCTAAATCTCCAGTCATGTTTATGAAGAAATTCATGAACGAATTCGTCAAAGCGATCGTTTATTTACATGGCAATATCTCCTGAAAAGATTATAAGTACCTCCTAAATAGAAGATCTCTTGAAGATATAATCTTCTAAAGAGATAAAAATATAATAATATCTCCTGAAGAGATTAAAAATATCTCATGAAGAGATAATCTCCAGAAGAGATAAATTCAGAAAAGGTCTCATATAATCTCTTGAAGAGATCTTAATCTCTTGAAGAGAACTTTCGAAAAGAGGATCTCGTGAAGAGATTTAATATGAATAGTTATCATTTACTCAGTATGCCTACAATGGTCAGGTCAATAGGATCTGTTACGACCGAAAGAATAAAAGAACATATTCTGTTTCCTGAAGTACCATATTTAAAGAAAAAATATTAATTATTTATTATTATTATTTATTCAGCATAATTTATTTATGTGAACTTGCTGATAAGCACCTACAGATAGACACTGGAAACACTATAAAATATCCCTATTTTGCAACGGTTTTAGTGCAACGCTTATATGGATGTTCCTGAAACTATAATTTGCAACATTTACTTAATAGTTGAAATAACCGTTTCTAAATTAAATATATTTGCTATGGTTAGAGATTAACAATTGCCAAATACACTTTTTACAACGGTTCATAAATGCTTGCTAAATATTTTCTTTTTTACAATGGTCAAGCAACAGTTTTATGAAAGTGTTGTCAAATTGAGTTGAATGGACAATGGTTTGCAAGGATTTTAAGTATTTGTTACAAATTTATTAATATTTCGTAACAATTACATAAAGCCTTATAAAAAGGCTCATTGTTAGTAACAATTGTGCAATAATTTTTGCAACCTGTTGTGAGTGGGCTTATTATTTGTAATAATTGTGCAACGATTTATGCTACTAGTTGTAATTTTTTTTTGTTTAATAACAACGTTTATTATAATCATTGTCAAAAGAGTAAACAATTATTACAAAAATATTAATCTCGCAACAATTTGCTTGTAACCGTTGCAAATTCAGTGTCCAATTTAAATTTTGTTTATCCACAATAGGGAAGCATTAGAATTACTCGTTTTAATTGGTATCTTGTTCGCTAACAAAAAACATTAGATAACTAATGTTTAACATCGATCCAAAATCTTCAATTGATGAAAATGATATAAGTATATATATTATTTATAATATATTATTATATTATAATATTATATAATATTATATATATTATATATATATATAATATATAAATATATATCATACTCAATATTCAATATTGTTAAGTAATCCTACCATGGGAGTATGCAGCCCCTCAAATATGCGGTTATTCCGCTCTTAGACTTATTGCTGTACAGCGGGTCTAATTAGACCGTTATTGTATTTCTTTTCGCTCTATCAATGGAATTACCTATTTCCAAAATATATATATATATATATATATATATATATATATATATATAATATATATATATAAGTATTTACATGCAAATGAGTCTCTAGCCTAGTGGTAAAGAGGAGGTATGCGATCAGGAGATTAGGGTTTGAGCCCCAGGGTGGTAGAAAAAGTTACTTGATATGACCGTTAACTATTATCCGCAACAATTTTTAACCGTTGCATGAAATATTTTATGCAACAGTTATCAACTATCCTACATTACTCAATATTTACAATAATTTGTTAATCGTTGCCAAATATATTGTTGACAACACAATGTAATCTTTACGCATTAACACGAGAACCATGCATAATACGTTATCCACAACTATTTATAGAAACGTTACAAAAACCTCCTATAATCGTTGCAAGAGGAATCTGCAACGCTCGAATTATAATGGTTCTAAAAACTGTTACAGATTAATTTTGCAATGGATTATTATTTTTTAATAGTTTTGACCGTTGTAAGATACCCTGCTTCTTATAGTGAAGCATAAGTGAGAGAATTTTTTGATTAATTCATATGAATGTTTTGATCTTATGATATATGCAGTGTATGGTATTTATCTAATCCCCTAAAGGAGATATTACAAATATGGTATGTTTTATAAACAATGTTGCAGATATTTCAGAGATAAATAAAACAAATTCCTGTGACAACCTCATTAAATCATTTTTACACTTAATATAAAAAAGAAGACAATGTGCATGACTATGATTTCAATAGTTCAACATATCAGGGGAGTTGCAAGTTTCTAGGAATCAACATATCAGGGCAAGTTGCAAGCTTACATGAATAACAAATAATCCTACAACTCTTCTTTAGGATATGAGGATAATGTATAAAAATGTATAGGTAAAAAATATTGTGGTGAGATGTAATATTCAAATGTATTGGGGGTTGCTTTCTTCTTGATGTAAGAAATAGAATGTAATATTTTTTTATGGGGAGCATCATGTAGATGCAAGTATCCTGAAGATGCTAGTGAAGATATATTGAAGCATATATTTGCAAATTGTACTCTTTTTCTGCGATGAGATTTTTTTCCACTTGGTTTTTCCTTCAAAAGAGTTTTAACTAGGCACTGTAAGTCCCATCCACTTGGATTCCTGAATAATCATATTTCAGAAAAATATTATTGTACTCTTTTCTTTTACTATAATTTATTTTTCATAGATGGGTTTTTTTCATAGAAAGATTTTTTTAGTGAGGCAATACTTAAGATAAACATCCAAGATAGAGTGTTGTGATTTAGGATAAAACCAAATATGGATGCTCTTATCCTTATCTACTACAACCTCTATCATATTCCCTCATCATATATATGTTTAATGAGGAAAGTCCCATACTATTCTATTGGGTTACAAATCTTTCTCTTTCTCTTATTTTCATAACAAATATATTTTATTTAGGATTTGTTATGGAAACATTTATAGAATTTTGGATATGTGTTTTACTATATTTATGTGATATGTAAATTTGTCATAGAAGTTGTAAAACTCATCACAATATCTCATCTGTGAGGAGTACAATGACGACATACTTTCGTTGCATATACCTTCGTAGCTACACGGTTGATTTTTAGATTTTTTTTAGAGTTTTTTTTCTCCTAACTATGTGAGAAGATAGAAGAAATATTTGACTATAATTGGATACTATTCTTTATACATGCAAAGCACGTACATTTACTAGTATATATAGCAAATGATCGCTCGATCGTCCATGTGGTTAGTGTGGAGGCATATGACCCTTGTGGACGTAGTTCAAATCCCAGTGGAAACGATTCCGGTAACTAATTACCATTCATTCTATATATATATATATATATATATATATAATATAGATATATATATATATATATATATATATATATAATATATGGTCAAAAGTTAGGCATAGCCGTAAAATTTTTCTTCCAAAAATACCATTGCATATCACTAATTAAAATGGTTCATCATCTATTCTATATAATGCCAAAAGTTAGGCTTTGCCATAAAAAATTTCTTCCAAAAATACCCTTGCATATCTATACTAATTAAAATGGTTCATTAATGTTAATAATGACAACTTAGTAATTACGAAGATTGACATTTGGCCTTCTAAGTAGTCTTGCATTCAGCTATATAATAATATATAATATCTATACTACTATGTAATAGAAAAAGTTGAGCCTTCATCGTGATTTTTTCTTTCCAAAAATGTTCTTAGCTAAGTTTACAAATTAAAATGCTTACTAAATTTAACATAGGCAGTTTGGTAATTAGGTATGATAAAAAATATTAAGGAGGTTGTTGTTTGCTCTTTCTAAGTAGTAATTTTTTTAAAAAAACTATTATTTGATCTTCTCAATATATATAATATATATATATATATATATATATATATATATTAATATAGGCTCCACTTCTATAGGCAACCAGAGCGTCAAGATCGCCAAATGGTCCCCTACATTCAACCCTAAAGTCGATTCGACCATTATATTGGTGTGGATCACCCTCCCCAACCTTCCCCTCGTATGTTTCGTACCAGCAGCCCTCAAAAGGATCGCGAGTTCTTTCGGGACACTCGTAGCTATCGCGGAAGAAACCCGTACCCTCTCCAAAGGGAACTACGCAAAGATATGCGTGGAACTCGATCTTTCCACAGAACCACCAGAACTAGTTCAGCTCGATCTCGGAGGTAGAATGCATTCACAGGTACTAGTGTATGACAACAACATTATTTTCTGTAGGCACTGCCAGCTGAGAGGATACCTCACTAGGTTCTGCTACAAAGCCCACCCGGAGCTCAAGAAGCCGGCCCACCCTAAGACCCACTCCTTCCAGCCGGCCCAAGCCGCTCTACCAGCACCCACTCTCCCTCTTCCCAACTCCAATCCCTAACTTACCGACAACGAAATCTCCACCAACCCAGCTTAAGCCTCCTTATCAACCAGGAAATCGTGTCCTACGAACTGAAGGCCATCGCCCTCCATAACTCGTTCTACATCCTCTCCCTTGCTGACGCAGAGCCTCTCCCGTTAGCGGAGAACGATTCAACAGCGGACATTAGAGAGAGGCGGAGCCAGAGGCCACCAGCTCGTACCCATCCCCCTCGAAGCAGAAGAACCCACGTCGATCAAAGGCAGCACTTCCGAAGATATCCTGGCTATCCTCGGAGCGGACGCCGCAGACAGATTCCAGCAAGCCAAGGAAGTAGGTCTCCTAGACCTAACTAACCCCCTCTGCGTCCTTCGAGAAACAGAGATAGAAGATACTACTCAGCGGAGAGTCAGAACTCTTATCCAAAACAGAGCGAGGAAACAGCAGGCTTCCCTACAGCAACACCGACAACTCCCAAAAAGCCCTATAACAAAAAGAGGAAAAATGCCAAAAGGCCATGGCCATGACTACTAGATCGACTACGAAGCTCCACAATCCCCCTCCCCCTCTCCCCCCAATGCTTAACATCCTTTCGTGGAATGTTCGTGGGATCGCCAACAGACCCACCATGAACAGACTTATTAGCCTTAAGAAACTCCACCGGATCGACATCTTGATCATCATTGAACCCAAATTCCATAAAAAGAAACTCAAAGCATTCCAAATTCAACTCGGTTTCCCATCCGCGATTGCCGGATGCAACGATATCTGGATCTTCTTCACTGTCGATGTCAAATTTGGCTCCGTCCAAGACTCCAGACAAGCTCTTTCCTGCTGGGTTGAGCACCCCATCCATCAGCACTGATCCCTGCTATCGGCGGTGCATGGTAGCTGCGACATCATCGAGCACAAGAGGCTATAGGGCACCCTGGCGGATACACATAACAACCTCAACAATCTCTCGTAGATATGTGTCAGCGACTTCAACACCATCTCCAGCAGAGAAGAGAAGTCCGGGGGCCGTCCCCCCCCCGTCAGCTATGACTGATTTCAACAACTTCATTTTTGATGCCCACTTGTTCCCATCCTTTTTCGACAACGCATTCACTTGGTGTAACATGCAGGAAGGAGCCAAGCGTCAGTACTCTCGTCTCGATCGTGCTTTGGTTAACAATCGGTGGGCTGACTTGGGTCTCATCTCCAACCTTTCCCACCTAAACACTACGGAATCATATCACTCTCCCATTCTGATCGAGGTCAGCAGTAATCACCACCACATAAAGAAAGTCTTCCGACTCCTGGACTTCTGGAGCCTCCACCCCCAATT
>JANAVB010015513.1:0-30000 GCA_029216955.1 Iris pallida | reverse complement strand
GGAGTCTTGTTGGGTAACCAGGAATAAAATCTGTCTTTGAGTCGGACAATTAATTTTGACTCGTATGGTGTGTTTGTTGGAAAGTGATATACCGATGAGGGTGATCAAACTTTGTATCATTGAAATAATATCAATAAAGTTTCTACTTCTGCTTACATGATTAATCAGTCGTCTACTTTATGGCATAGTAGATTAGCGCATATAGGTATTAGCACTATAAAAGATTAATTAAATCTGGATTAATTTCATGCAATTCTGAAGACTTAGATAAGTGTAAAATTTGTACAAAATCTAAAATGATTAAAAAAACTTTTCATAGTGTAGAGCGTAATACCAACCTACTAGATTTAGTTCACTCTGATTTAGTGTATTTAATGGCACATTATCTCGAGGAGGTAATAAATACTTTATTACCTTCATTGATGATTGCTCTAGATTTACATATGTATATTTATTAAAGCATAAGATGAAGCCTTTAATGCTTTTAAAATATACAAATCAGAGGTTGAAATTAACTTGGTAGAAACATTAAAATACTTAAAGTGATAGAGGTGGTGAATACTTTTCTTTTGAATTTAATACCTTCTGTGAAGAGAACGGTATTATTCACGAATGTTCTGCACCACAGACACCACAACAGAACGGACTAGCCGAAAGAAAAAATAGAACATATCAAGAAATGATAAATGCAATGCTAATGCATTCTGAATTATCATTTAGTTTGTGGGGAAGAAGCTTTACTTACTGCATGTCATATAATGAACCGAATTCCTTTGAAAAAAACTGGTATTTCACCCACTACGCCAAAAACAGTAATATTCGACTCTTTAGGTTCGCAAATAACGACGGACTACGACAGTAGCTTTATATTCAACAGTCTAAATCTGTCGCTTACGATTAAAATCTATTAAAATATGAAAATAGGGGATAGGTGTACTTGTCTCTTTTCCCTAAAATTTTTACCGCCTACATTTCGACCCTAAAGAACACTTTTTCATCTCTCATTCGATCATTTTTTTCTCTCAAATTTTAGCAGGCGTTCCTCTCAAATGTGATGAAAAGGGGTTTTCATAGGCGCTCCCTTCTCTTTTCTCGCTTCTCTCAAAATTTTTGCACGCTCTCCCCTCTCTTTCTATGATTTTTTCGCCTAGGACCGACTGAATCCACAGCCGAACAAAAGGTTTTTTTCCTCTTTGTTGAACGAACCCTTGGTAAGAAGTTCTTCTCCTTCTTCTATTTTTTAATCTGATTGATCTGGTGTTCTCTCCCTATAGGAAATCAAAGCCCCATTGCAGAAACCCTACTCCATGGACCCCTATAACCGAGCTTCCAAGAACGTCATTGGAACCTAGCCGGCCTCCGTCCAGGTACGAAATTGGACACGAGGACACGGACACGGCACCGATCGATGTGTCTACGTCGTGTCCGTCACGAACGCTGTACTGATTCCCGAAGCGTCCGTCCGTGCTTCTTGTTTAAATCCTCTCTGACAATACGTCGACTATAAGAAGCACGAACACAACATCCATACCAATTGTCCGGTGCGACGGGACACGGGCTCGGCACTGATTCCTGGAGTGCTGGTTCTTTATTTGACAACAATTTGACCCAAAACTCAGGAGCTTCTTGTTATCGACGACTTGCTATGGGCGCTGGTGGAATCGAGGGCCGTTACATCTCTATAAAGAAGGTTTGGGAAGGAAAGTCACATCTTCCTCCATATTGATCTGTCCATGGATTTAGCTCTTCAGGTGAGGTCAGTTGTTGGTGTTGGTGAGAAAGATAGGATTTTAGGGGTTTGGGAGTTGATTTTGGTTGGAGTTTTTTTTTGATCTTTTTTCTTTTGGCTGATTCCAGGAGCTTGTACAGAGGATATTTCCGCTCTGCGAGGACTTTGTGTTGATCAGCCAGTTCGTCGAGTCGGAGTCGCATTTCAAGAGCGGCTTGGTTAACCATGCGTTCGCTGTCGCCTGAGAGCGCTCCTATTGGTATGATCTAGCTTCTTAGTTCCTTAGAGCAGGCAAGGAATAACTAATTAAGGCTCCATGGGCTGAGACCTTCTGATCCGGTTCTGGTAGAGAAATTGGGTAGGGTTGTGTAGGCAGTGCACTCGTCTTTTTCTTTGGTTTTGACCGCAGTTGCGACTGTAAGTCTCCTTCTTTTTTTTGCATTTTGTATGTGCTTTAGACTGATACTGTTGTTTGTGCAATTTCAATTGTTTCTATCCAAATCCAATAAGAATAGGCAATTTATACAGGTAGCAACTAATATTTCGAACATTGGTATTATTGTGTCGAGGATTTATAGTATTTCTGATGGAGGTCCCTTTGGGTTGCAAAATATTTATACTTCTCCTCCATGTTGTATTGTCGCCTAACATGTTTCGAAACAATATAGGTATCACCCAATTCTATTATGACCTTTCTTTGGAATTGTCATTAGGATATCGAGTGGCATGGCTTTGAGTAAAATTTGTTTATATATGAAATATTAATGAGTTTGATCATTATAATCATCACAAGGTTTTTTTTTCATTAGAATGAGTTTCTTTGGAATATGTCTGAAACTCTGGCCGAAAATTGCCGAACTACCTAACCCGTCGATACTGATAGTCGTAAGAAGACTCCAAAACCTACACTGCACTTGGCTAATTTGGGTTTGTACAGTTTTCACCTATATTAAGAACTTCAGGAAGTTTTGCGGAAAGAAAATTTTCTAGATATATAGGGGTCCAGTTTGTTCTAACAGATGATACAAATGATTACTTAATTTATTAATATTAACTTCTCTACTTTCTAATTCCAATTGACAAGGTTTCTTACTTGCCGAGTCCTTGAATAGGAGATTGTGTTTCCGCCACTTATTGTCTGCAGCTGTTTTCCTCTGTATATTTTTCTTCATCATGACTTCCTTCATAACTTATGACTACAAGGAGGTATGTTATTGCTCTGCTTTCCTAATTCAGAAACCTTGTTTGGAATATATAGGATTGAAGATGCAGTTTTCACTGAGTGTGAATCTAACGTTTTTCATTATTTTAGTATTGAGAAGTAGGTGACTATTTGTAGATTGTGCAAGATTTGTTCAACATTACGACAAGTTTCTGAACCAATTTGTTTCAGAAATTCATATGATCAAAGAGGCTCTTCGTAGAGTGACTAGGACTACTCTGAGGTACAAGATGACGACTATGAGGACCTTCTGGACCAACATAGTCAGAGATCAAAGTCAGAAGAATTGAAGAAGGTGTATGAAAATGGAGTGACCAGCAAGCTAGGCAGATTGGCAAAAACCCAATCAAGCCAGTTAACTGACTGGTTGACAGGCATCAGCGGCAGTTTTTTGTTCATAGTCACTTTCGGTCTTGGTTTTTGGTCTAAGGTTCCTGAGTCACATAATTTTTTCGTCTAATGGTAGGGATTAACTGTAGGGTCCAGCATGAATATAACAAGGACTAAGAGTCCTATTATTGTAGGTACTGTCTTGTTAGCCATATCAGGAAGGTCCTTTGGCCATTATAATCACACGAGGAGATTAAAGGTGTAATAACTGGAAGGAGAGGAGGATTTATTTCAATAGCAAGGTTCTAATAAAAATGAGAAGAGGGTTTCCCTCTCTTTACCAAATCCAATCTAATTATTTGAAACCTCCCAAACTATGGGGCTCCATAAGATGAACGCCACTAGGACTGAGAGGTGTATCATTTTAGGTAATATCTTGTTAGCCACCTTAATCTCCCTAGGACTAAGAAGCCTATGTTGCACAAATATGGATAAGGTAACGATATAGATACGGATAAGGACCTATGTTGCACGAATACGAACATGATACAGTTGATACAAACACAAATACGAACGATATGGACTTGCATTTATCGCTATGATACATGAAATAAAAGAGCTATCTCTATGAACATGAAACCAAAGAGCTAAAACGAATGAATTTCCATAATTATTATAATCCAGCTTGAGCAATGAAATAGCTCCTCATTTTATTGTTCAGAAATATATAACCAGTTGTTCAGATATTGAATCTTTTATCTCAGGCAAATCAGCTCCAGAAAGTAGTAGCTGTTAAGGAAGTGGGCACTACTTCATTAAGGTAATGCAAGATATAAAGACCATAAGGAGCTAATTATAAAAGGATGTGGTGCAAAAGCAGCTGGGTTGTTAATCAGGAGATGAACAGTTTTTGTGGGTTAATTTCCATCATGGGGCTTGAAATCCTTGGTCTGGAATCTTTGTATGTGCAGGTCCTCTTATGCTGACAAGAGCGGTTGCCTTTCCAAGAGCTAGAGGAAGATAGGGTGCTGGTAAGAATATGTCTAAAAAATGCTACTTTGATCATAAATACAACTGTTCCTTTACTTAAAGAAACTAGTAGTCAACCATGGTGTCCTTGTCCAACCCGGTGCTGAGGGAAGGGCTAATTTGTTGAAGTCTCTGAGTTGCCCACAAAATGACAACCAAGTTGGGGGAGAGGGGGCTCCTCAGTTCATAATATCGTCTTCTGAAATAACTATGGTGAAGTAATAGTTAAGGATAGCCTCGCGATGAATCTGGTAACGTTGGGATCTCTGACGAGGTTAGTATCTCCTGCACCCTTTCCTCCTTTCTCAAACAGAAGAGGTCAAAAGGATAACAGATGGCCGGCTAGGAGGAAAAAAGACGAGTTTGATACTGTCACTCTCAAATTTCATAATCTGACCTGCATTAGTAATTTAGTTGGGTTCTAAGTATGCAAAACCTCTCTCTCCAGTCACAACAATTTAGAGGCGCGCATAATACAGTTAGTGCAGGTTAGGATGTACATTATCACCCTTTCCTCCTTTGTCGAACAGAAGAGGTCAAAAAGGTAACAGGTGGCCGGTTAGGAGAGAAAAGACAAAAGTTTGATACTGACCATCCTTATAAGCCCTGGAATAACAATATCATCCACATATCCTGCTTCATTTCCCCCTCTTGATGCCTTCAAAGACGGGAGTCATATAATACAAGTTTTCTGAAAAAAAATTCTCTGACACAAATAAAAATAAAAATCCTCCATGTTTGCATATGGTTGCACATGCAGCACATTACTTCATACACATTAGTCAATCAAGGTAGTTTATCTTCTGTAGATGGAATGCATGCCACAGTGTATTTACTGCAGGTAGTTGCATATGGAGTTTTTCAAAGATATATTTCTTGAAAGATGTATAATCAAGTATGGGAGAGAGGATGCGATATTGATGCATCTGTAGTTACATCATCATTTAATTTGATTATAAATATGTTATCTTGTAATTCCTTTTCACTAAGCAACGAGTAACAGCAAACAAGTTCCTTTTGTGCAGCAACTACTTGTAAATTCTATGTACTACCCATGCAGATCCATTGAAAATTGTGAACAAGCCAAAATGATATGAATTCGGCAGGTTGTCCCGCCTTCCTATGGGTTCCCCACCGACCCACTGACACATCAACCATGCCCCTTCCTTTTTCTCTTATCATAAAGCCCCTTGACCCCTATCTTGTCTTTCATCCCCCCTGTTCTAATTCAAAAAATGAATTTTCTCTTTAAATGTCTCTGGAAAATTTTATTTTCTCTAGACTAGTTGTTGTTTTGGACTTTGCCTGATATGCTTTGAATTTTAATATATGCATCTCCATCTAAGATGGAGATACATAGTGATTGCTCATGGAATACCTTTTGGATACAGATATATGTGACAGGGTAGTGGGGGCCTTATGCAACCGACGGAAGGATCCTCTTCTTTATGGTTCTCTTTCTACCGGAGAAGCATCCTTTAGTGAACATGAGAACATAAATGATGAACTTGATTTCAGGATAGCTAGTGTGCTACAAAGCACAGGGCATCACTATGATGGTGGCTTCTGGACCAACTCTAGGAACATGACACAACAGACACAAAACGTCATGTCTCAATTGTAACAACTGCCTGTCTCACATGGATGACTGGAACTGCAGTAAATCCTTTATTTCGTGCTGCATATTTAGCTAAATCTGCAAAACAAAATGTAACACTGTTGGTGCCTTGGCTCTGCAAAGCAGAGCAAGAACTTGTGTATCCTAACAATATGACTTTTAGCTCTCCAGAAGAGAGAGGAAGCTTATATACGAACTTGGGTGGAAGAAAGGGTAGGCTTCAAGACTGATTTCAAAATCACTTTCTATCCTGGAAAGGTACTTATATGGTCCATTATTTCATGCCAAAGTTCCAATAGATTTTGATATTTGTTAAACCATTTGTCATTGTATTATTTTTGGCTGTAGTTCTCAAGGGAACGACGAAGCATAATACCTTCTGGTGACACTTCACAATTCATTTCATCCAACGAGGCTGATATTGCAATATTGGAAGAGCCAGAGCACTTGAACTGGTACCATCATGGGAAACGTTGGACTGACAAGTTCAATCACGTTGTTGGTGTTGTCCACACAAATTACTTGGAATACATCAAGAGGGAAAATAATGGGGCTATCAAAGGGTTCTTTGTTAAACATATTAACAACTTAGTAACTCGAGCATACTGCCATAAGGTACTGCCTCATGGTCCTAGGATTCATGTAATCTTACTTAGCCTAACTGATAGCTGTTATCAGTTTGTTGATAGGGGGAAGATCTTGTCACCTTTTCTTTCTAGCCTGTCTCCACCAACTTGACAGTTTAAATCTATGGTGGTTCGTGCAGGTCCTGCTTCAAATTTTCATAATCTGATTGCATTAGTAATTTAGCAGGGTTCTAAGTATGCAAAACTTGCTCTTTCCAATCACTACAGTTAAAAGGCATACTACTAGTGCAGGTTAGTTGATGTACATTATCATCTTTGGGAATGACAGCATGTATTACCAATTCTTTAAATACATTAATTTTCTTTCCTTGGTAACTGAGATACGAGTCAATATGATGAGACTGTTAACATGCTAATGGTTGGACTTACTAGATATGGTGCGGGTTATATGCAAGGCGGGTTTCTTTTTATTTTCTCATGTTACAGTCTATCTTGCAACGTGTATGAGTTATTTTTAAACTAGCTTTTGGGTTAAAAGCTGTGTTGTTTAGTTTTTCATTTTCAGAACCCAAATCTTTGAAACCTTAATTTGAAAACAGCAAAACTGAAGCTCAGTGATCTGAGCAAAACTGAACCTGAGATTTCAAAGCTTGGTAACAATAACAAGAGTAAGAATAACTGTATCAGGTTCAATGATGAGAAACATAACAATAAGAGAAGCAGGAGGATAGATAGGATTACGAGGTAATTTAGTCTACTAAAGTAGGCATTTAAAAGTTCGTAAAATAATTATTACTATTTTGCTTCCCAAATCCAAGAATTCAGAAACTCTAATCCGAAACCCTGGAAACTGCCAAAACCACTAATATTGATACCATAAGAAGAGTCAGAAACCGCGATATTGCTAACCTTGTCTGGAACCTTCCAAACTGTCAAAACTTAATTGCCTAGAATGTTTGATATTGGTACGAGTAGACGTACATTGAATTTTACTTGTAACTTGTTATTGTTTTCTAATTTGCATTTTTCATAGATATCTTCGTTAGCCTCTGACCTTAGCTATTCAAAATATAAAAAAAAGAATGGAAGGAATATCATTGCTTCTCAGGCATATAGAATAATTTGACTCTGATTTTTCTAGCAATTTCGCTATTCTCATTGTATCCTTGATTAGAAGCTCCTTTTTATTCTAACTAGAGGAATCTTTTGCAATTACATATAAACAGAGCACCATTTCGTCTCTAAGGGAAGTATCGGTATGAGAGCCACCAAAGTCCATACGAACACTAGAATCCAAGTTGAAGGAAACTATGTCCATACAGATTACACATTCAAATTCATGCAAGGTAATTTTTTATCTACAGTTTTTTTTCTTCTCTCGTAGTATCAAATTCTCATGTTCACTATTATTAGTTTAAACTCGGTGCAATCCTTCTGGAAGTGAACCTTGTCTGAGAACTATGTTTTTCCCCCCTTACGATCTAGTAATAAATACAAAACCCTTTTATCAGGCAGTAAAAAGAAAAATTGAAGATGAGATACAAGAAAGTTATAATGTAGGTCCTTAGATAGCTCCTAGCTCAAAAGAAAATGCGACTTAACACAAACTGCAGGGCTTCTTGGACCAACAAGTAAGGATTTTTACGTACTTACCCTCCTGACAATATAATCCTCTATGAATTACCAGAATGAAATTAATATGAACTGATATTGTGATGTACGAGTAACTGAAAATACGTCTAGTATTCCTATTTAGCTATTTTGGTGTAGTGTGACTTCGTTCATCTTAGATGTTCTTTATTGTTAGAAAATGCATGTCCATTTAGTAACTGCTAGCCCTCCATGAATTGAAATTTGGTGATCTCCATCTTAAGCATCTTTCAGAATGTTTAACGTTGCTACGCTTATTAGCTATTTGGGATGAAGGAATAAAGAATTGCATCATTCTATGTAAATTCCAGTTGTTAATATTGTATCTTTGTGTTTCAATGGTTGTAGGTACCGGGGCTTTAAAAGAAAACATATTGCTTTTGGATGCTTAAATTCTGATATACCGTCAAAGAAAGATGTTTATAGTATCATCGTCGATCAAATCTTTGCCCGCAACGCATATTTGTTTAAAGGGGATAGAAAGTTTGAAGACATTATTCTTGGTGACTTGATGAATTGGCCGAAAGAGTGATTTCAAATTATTAGGATTTAAATATTAGCTTTTAGTTTTTGGGAGTAAATTTCGTATGTATTCTGAAATACTATTTCCTTTTCAGCTTAGATGTTATGTGTGAGAACAATTGCAAGTTTTAGATACTACAAAAACAATGTCAAATTAGTGGTATTTAATATCAATTGAAATCCTTGAATCAATTGGTGGTTATGTTCATTTTGAATTGGATGTATTCATTTTCAATTATGATTCTTGAATGGTCTGTGATATATTCATTTTGAATCGAGTCTTTTGAATTATATTTAGATTCAATATGTGCATACTGATTTATAGAAAAAATAGGTTTAATTAATAAAAAATAATTATAGTGAATATTTTACAGAATTTCGACGGATATTGCCTGTCAAAAATAGGCATTCACGCAGAATTGAGTTCAGCAGGATAATTGACGGATGAAGTACGTTGTTTATAATATGACAGGCGCAATCCATCGTTTTCTCCACCAGATTATCGACGGTAGAAAACCGTCATTTATAGTAAACTACACTTTATTTTTGATGGACCATGTGACGGACCAAAACCGTCAAATAATGTTGTTTTCGACGGTTTTAGTCTGTCGAAAACCACGAATTGAGATATGGAAAGGCCGTAAGCCTAATATCAGTTATTTTAGAGTATAGGGGTGCATAGCTTATTACAAAAACATGGATCCTAAAAGGACCAAATTAGGTCCTCGTGGAATCAAAAGTGCTTTTGTAGGTTATGCTGCCAATAGTAAGGCATATAGACTTTTAAACTTAGAGTCTAACATTATTGTCGAATCCAGAGATGTGGAATTTTTCGAGAACCTTATTACTAAGAATAAGGATTCTGAGATTCCTGCTAATGAAGAGTCTCGTGAGGAGAGCTCTTCACGGTTAGTTGAAAAATGACCCGAGCTTCGGATCAGCAAGAGAGTTCGAAAGGCTAAGGATCTAAGATCTGACGAAATAGATTCTCAACTAATTTTTTTTTACTTGGTAGAAGGAAATACACAGAAATTTATTCGAAAGATTCCTATCATTCTTCAGGTGGAAGATGATCCTAAAACCTTTAAGAAAGCAATAGCTTCGCGGGACTCATCTTTTTGGAAAGATGCTATCCAAGATGAGATGGATTCGATAATATCTAACCACACTTGGGAAATTGTCGATCTGTCCAAAGGATCAAGACCTATTGGATGTAAGTGAGTGTTCAGGAGAAAGTATCATAGTGATGGTACCTTAAACACCTACAAGGCTAGACTAGTAGCCAAAGGATTTCAACAAAGAGAAGAAATTGATCATTTTGACACATATGCACCAGTAGCAAGAACGACTACAATTAGAATATTATTTGCGTTAGCTTCATTGCATCATCTTAATGTTCATCAGATGGATGTCAAAACGGCATTCTTAAATGGAGATCTCGATGAGGAGATTTACATGGAGCAACCGGAAGGGTTCGTGCTCCCGAAAAATGAACAAAAGGTATGCAAACTTGTTAAATCCTTGTACGAATTAAAACAAGCACCAAAGTAGTGGCATCAGAAATTTGACTCAGTCATAATTTCTAATGGCTTTGTTCATAATATTTATGGTAAGTGTTTATACATTAAAGTATATGGAAATATCGTGATATTTCTTTGTCTCTACGTTGATGATATGTTGATCATTAGCAACGAGATGAGTGGAATTACAGAAACGAAGTGGTTTCTAACTTCCACATTTAAGATGAAAGATCTTGGAATAGTTGACACTATTTTGGGGATCAAAGTAATACAAAACAGTGGGGGTTTTGAACTTATGCAGTCGCACTATGTTGAGAAAATGTTAGACAAGTTCAAACACCTAAAGTTCAAAGAAGTAAACACTCCATTTGATCCAAGTGTTAAACTAGAAAAGAATTCTGGAAGAGCCGTCGCTCAATTAGAATACGCAAGTGCTATTGGATGTCTTATGTATTTGATGCAATGCACAAGACCTGATATAACATTTGCAGTTAGTAAAATGAGTAGATTTACTAGCAACCCTAATAATGACCATTGGAGGGCTATCGGAAGAATTTTTGGTTATCTTTTGAAAACCAAGAATCTTGGATTATAGTATGGTAGATTTCCTGCCGTATTAGAAGGATATACCGACGCTAGTTAGATATCAAGTGTCGGGGATATCAAATCTACGACGAGTTGGGTATTTACGCTTGCCGGAGGGGCAGTTTCTTGGAAGAGCAAGAAACAAACGTGCATTACCCATTCGACCATGGAGTCAGAGTTTGTGGCTCTAGCTTCTGCAGGACAAGAAGCTGAGTGGTTGAGGGATCTTCTATTAGAAGTTCCGCTGGCTAAAGACAATGTATCAAAAGTGTCAATACATTGCGATAGTCAAGCTACTCTAGCAAGAGCATACAACGAAGTGTATAATGGGAAGTCTAGACATATAAATCTAAGACATACCTACGTAAGGAAATTGATAAAAGATGGAATCATTTCTCTTACGTATGTGCGTACCAGCTATAACTTAGCTGATCCCTTTACTAAACCACTAGCTAGGGATTTAGTAAAATCTACCTCAAGAGGTATGGGATTGAAACTCCTTGAGTAAGAGTTCCAACAACAGTGGCAACCCAATCTAATGTTAAGAAAACCTTAACCTTAGATTCAATGGGTAACAACAAACTATTGATTTGGATGTATACGACATGATAATGTCGACTGTTGCAATTTGAGGGTTGAGTTTATAAAACTCTTATTGAAGTTCAGTAATGTTGACATGTATCTGTAAAGCAACAGAGATACTGAAAGAACTTCACCTATGTGAATTTAGAGATGGTGCCGTCTCAGTAAGATCTGGAGTTTATCTTATAAAAATTCATAAGACAGGATCAGCACATGACCGTTAATAGTACTAAGCGAGAGATGTAGGCGAAGAACTACAAAAGAATGTGTGTAAAGTAACACCGATTTTATCACAAGGAATAACTGGTTCAAAGCCCAGCTACCAGAGATTCCGATAAAATCTTGTGTTGCATATACTAAGGTTAGGTTCAAATCGAAAGATACCTAACTGTATTAACATTCTTTAAGTGATGTATTCTGGAATTTATTTTCATCATTTATGGAACAAGTGGGGGATTGTTGGAATTATTAATTCCATTTATTGTTCATAAGGATGAAAAGGAAAGAGAAGGATCTTTAGTCCCACATCGGAAAGAGAGAAAGGTTTGAGGGTGCTTAAATAGGTATGTGCACTCATGAGGAGTGTGCAACAACCAAAGGGTTGCTACGAATTTTCAACTTTGCAGAACTCAGAAGTGAAGTACTTGCAATTTCTAACACGAGTTACGAAGAAAAAGGAAGGCAATATATATATATATATATATATATATATATATATATATATATATATATATATATATATATATATATATAAAATATATATACACACACACACATGAGTTACGAAGAAAAAAGAAGGATCCAGACTGTATCAAAATTTTGATACAACGTTTTGTATCAAAGTTTTTCACCCCGACAGCAACATTGGTGGCTGTTTAGAGCATCTCCAACCCTATTGTCTTGTTAAGTGTTGTGAGTCTTAGGTGGCTCCTATGTGACATGAGCCACAAGACAATGTCTTGCTTATGTGGCAAAATTATATCTCAAAAGACAATGAGATAGAAAAACTCTCTCCAATGCAAAAGTATTGAGAAGACAATAAAAAGTATTTTTTCCAACTTCCAAGACAACTTTTAAGACAACTACTCATCTTCTTTCTTTTTTCTAATATTTTTTATTCATAATTGATGACATGGAAGAGAAGACATTGTCAAGTGCATTGTCTAGAACAAGACAATCAACTTCACAATGTCTTCTTTAATTTTTGCCACATAAGCTTCACAATTGACTTAAAAATTGCATTGGAGAATAACTTTTGAATAAAATTTTGTCGTTCCTATGTGGCATTAACTTTTTTCCAAAGTCACAATAGGGTTGGAGATGCTCTTAGGCTTTTGCGATGATGGTGGAACCAACTTGACGTGTGGGCCAGAGTTGTCACCAGCCCTTGGGAGTATCGAATGCTTATAATGTCAGCACTTAATCCCATGCATAAGTTAGAAGAGTAATGCTATATGTACCTCCAATATGTACCTCCATTATGTCCCTCCTTACATGGCAGTCTATGTGGCAGTCCATGTGGCAAATAAGAAAAATTATTTTTTTACTGAATTGGAACAGTCAGCACCATTAATGCACACCATTAATGCTATTTTCCATGTAGAACCCTATTCTATTTTTTTTCCCATGTCGAGTTCTCACGTTGGTTGCCGTCCCTATTGGACCTCGCCGGAAGATCGGAAGGTTCGTCGTAAGGAAGGTTGCTGGAGAAGTGCACCAAAAAAATGGTACTCTCTCTCTCTCTCTTTCTCCCTCAAACACACACACACACATATTTGGAGGAACATATAGCCTCCTATTCTCCAAAGAAAGCACACCGATCGTCCTCCGGTCCCCGCCATCCGCTGTTCCCTCTCGTACAGCGTCGCCAAATCACTCATCGTAGGTGAAGCAGACTCCGTCCCCGTGCTCCTTCATCAACTACACGGCTCGACCGGACCGCACATAACCTGTTCGTTCAAATGCCCCATTTGCCTCGTCGTGTCCGACAAATTGGTGTTGTTTCATATTTCGAATTGGGTCAAACTTTTGATTAGCGCACAATAATTAGTTAAGCATAGGAAGAGATTCTTTTTATTCTCTTAAATTGGTTCCAGCTTCTTAATATACACAGCATAAGTCCCTCTTAGTATTCAGCTGTGTACAACAACAGTCCCGGTTGGATGATTGTATTTTGTGTGAACATGTTGCAACAGAAAGCCATGATCCTCAGCTTGCCGACTTTGTGAAGACTGAGTTCCATGGAGAACAGGTGACGTCTCTTGTTCCTTCATGTCCCAACTAGCATTTGGTTCCATGAACCATCAAAGTATTAATACAAGATTGTATCCAAAAATCCATTCCTATAGCCCGGAACTCTTCGTTCGATTCCTCGTAGCTGTCCTAAATATTCCGATCGATTGCGAACTCGTTCGATCTTTCTCTGGTCTCACGCCGCAGTGATGCCCGTGACGAACAGCCGGTCATCGGCATACGACGTGGCACCGGAGATATCCGACGTCAGCCTGCAGGCTTCGGTTCCACACTTCTCTTGGAACTCGTCGCTCACGATCTGCTGGTACCGGCACTCGGTGCTACAAAATGCCTTCTCCCCTCTGCATACTATGTTTTGATGTGTCTGAAAAGCATACGTACCAGACACGACACAGACACTCCAAAAATTTATGCAAATATTTATGCACATGTACATGTATATATCTTCCCCATGGAGGTTCTTCCTGCCATGACTATCGAGCTGTATATGACAAGTGACTGTATTTTGTGTGAACATGTTGCAATAGAAAGCCATGATCCTCAGCTTGCCGACTTTGTGAAGACTGAGTTCCATGGAGAACAGGTGACGCCTCTTGTTCCTTCATGTCCCAACTAGCATTTGGTTCCATGAACCATCAAAGTATTAATACAAGATTATATCCAGAAATCCATTCCTATATCCTGATGAATGATCTCTTACGCCATTAGATGTTTTGAGTAGCAGAAATCCATTCCTATATCCTGATAACTTTGATACAATACAAGATTGTATCCAGCTTAGTTATAGATTATACTAATTATACTAAATCGAAGTTATATAGCCGTACTTAATTTTTTTTTGCCTTATTTTGGTTATTTTGCAAAATCAGGTTGAAGCTATAAAGAAGATTTCTGAGTATGTTGCCCAGTTGAGAAGGGTCGGCAAAGGACACGGTAAGACTTGATATAAAGAGTTCCATTAGTTTTACGGGTTCCTAACATTTTGTTTCGTACATTTTTTGCAGGGTCTGGCATTTTGATCAGGCACTTCTTGAAGGCGCCGCTGCCTAAGGAATGGGATACAAGGGATGAAGTGGTGCTGGATTTAATAGTTTGTGTAGACGAGTCAACTATGTAGTCCTCTATCTCACTAGATATATCTTGATGAAGTGGTGCTGGAACTCTAGATATATCTTGATGCAGATATTCCCATGAAAGAGTTCAATGAGTTGCAGTCATGATTTCAATGATAGCTGCTGCAAAAATGGTTGCTGCTTTAGAACGTTTGTCCAATCTATAAATGTACAACTTTACCAGATTCTTCAAAAGAAAAATGAACTTGTAAATATTTGTCTTTATGTGAAACATGGTTCTAGATCGAACAATTCTCTTGCATATAAATTAAGTATCAGTGTTTTAGGTTCATTTGTACTTGGAAGCTACTGTATTATTTGTATAGGTTGTACATATTATATTGTCATTTGTTGATTAATTTGCTTATAAAGAATGACTACCAAGTGGTATTATTGATTTGCCAATCCATGGATGGACCAGTGTGTATCCACTTCAAGAGCCTTTGCAGGCTTCCTGCTTAGCTTCTGTATCTCCAGTCGATACTTACTATCATTAATTTACTTGTAACCAACACAAAAAAATGATTACTTTTTGGTCTCTTTAGCTTCAGTATCTCTTAGCTTTAGTATTTACACTGTCATTGTACAACAAAAACTTCTCTTGAACAGAAACAAATCCCGTGAAGGGTAAATTAAGTATTAGTGGAAGCTACCTACTGTATTCTTTGTACAGGTTGTACATATTACACAGTCATTGTAAAAATTTGATTCTGCATCTTTTAATTCGTGTAGCCAGTATACTCAGAAGTTCCCCAAGCGAACTAGAAGCTTAGAATAAGAAGTATGGATTAATCTCACAATAATCTGAAACATTCATGACTTCATCTAGGAGAAACAAAATACAATCTTACTTGAAATTGAAATACAATTAACTTAAAAAAGCAAACAATCTTATTGTTTGTTCAATTAAGCAGCTTGTCATTGTAGAGAAACTCAAAAGCTTTTTGTTCATTTCCAGTAGAAAATCGAAGAGCTTCTATCACGACTTCCCTTCTAAATCCGAGTTGAACGAGCCTTGCAACTTTTGCGTCAAACTCCGTTGTATCAATTGAAGTAGTTCTTTGGATATTGTCTTGTGCGCTTAGCATTCAACCATTCCATCGCAAATTTTGATTAGCCTATACACATAAAATTTAGTATTACTTGTCACTAGACAGAAGAAAAAAAATATGAACAAAATATACTTATAAACTTACCTGTAAAGAACTAAGCAAATTTAAATATCCCATGCCATAATAAGCACCTCCCAAAAGCTGATTTGAGATAGATAGATTCGAGCTCTCTTGTGTTCCAATCTCATTGACCATAATGGGTGTATTTGAAGGGTGGAAAACACCTCCTAATTTATCATTACCAAGTAGTTGCTGTTGGTTATCATGCAAAAAATTAAACTAAAAATATATTATTATAAAGCTATAAAAAGAGGGAAACAAGTAAGAAATTCTGTGAAGTTACCTGTGGTTGATATTCCATTCCATGATTAACTCTCAAATGCTCATTAGAGAGTGTTAATTTTGAGCTTTCTTGTGTTCCAGTCTCATTCATAATAACTGGTGTGTTTGAAGTAAGGAGAACTCCATCAATTTTGGCTTGATCAACTATCTGTTCTTGTTAAAAATTATGTGACAATAACCAAAAAAAAATTCACAATAAGCACTTATTAATCCTAAAAAAATCTACAACATAACACATTAGCTATTTGTACCTCCAATTGATAAGAACCAAAAAAAATCACAATAACCACTTATTATTCCTTAAAAAAAATTCTACAGCATAACACATTATCTGCTATAAAAAGAGGAAAACAACTAAGAAATTGTGCAAAGTTACCTGTGGTTGAACTCCATCAATTTTGGCTTGATCATGTATTTGTTCTTGTTGAAATTTCTGTGACAAGATCCACAAAATCACAATAAGCACTTATTAATTATTTAAAAAAATCTACAACACAACAGAGCTTGACACAACATAACACATTAACTATACCTTTTTCCAATTTCTCTTTTTGGTGGTGTTTTCTTTAACTTCTTTTTCCTTATTAACTCTTTTCAGCTTTTTAATCACTTCTTCTACTTTCGAAACCTTTCTATTCACTAGTGGTCGTCCTCTTCGCTTTACAGCTATTGGGCTGAGCACCTTACCACTCCCATTTGTCATCTCAATACCATCCTTTGTACATTTGGGTGAATGAACCAATTCAACTTGACTGCTCCCACATATTTCTTCATCGGCTAGGAGTTTAGTTTTCATTTCATTGATAAGACCCATAATCATTTCACATGTCTTTTCAGAACTTTTTGCCAATGTTGCAACTTCATGAAAGCTGTTGGACATTTTTGTGTACCGTTGTGTATAGGGACTAATATCCAAATCATTGTAGCTGGTCTAAACAGAAGTATGCATATGCTTCAAATCTTTCCGCCATCGTGACAAAATGTATCTATCTGGAATTTCTTTAACTTTTCTTAGAGTGAATATAGAAAGTGAGTGTCTACATAAAATCCCCCTGAACTCAAATAAACGACATATACATTTGACTTCAGATGTTTCTTCAATAAAATGAACGGTATACTTCTTATGCATCCATTTATTTTCACCAAATTTAACATCTTCAGTAACTTCATATGAGCCTTTTTCCTCATTAAGTGATGGATGACAATACATTAACCTCTTCAACTCCTCTTGGAACTCTTTAAACTTTGCATTGGTGAAAACACTTTGAACTTGTTTCTCAAAATCATAATCAGTTAAACACTCATACATTGAATTGAAGGAACGAAAATCCTCTTGCTTCTCCTTTTCAACCTTACTTCTCAAAGCATTGTCATATTGTTCAACAAATTGCTTCAATGTTGTTTTTGAGTTCACATAATCATCAAAAAAGGCATTCATGCTTTCACTCCGCTGTGTAGTTGACATTCCGGCCCAAAAAGTATCTTTCAAAAAACTTGGAACCCATCGATCCCTCACCTTGTACAAATCTCCTAACCATTCATTTTCAGAAAGATCATATTTATGAATCATTTCTACCCATCCATCTTCAAACTCTTTTATAGTTAAAGAGTCATAAACAACATTATGTAAAGTTGTTTTGATGTTTTCATATAGAGAATATCGACTTAATTTTTCAGGAACCTTTTTCAATATATGCCACAAGCACCATCGATGTCGAGCCTCTGGAAATACTTTCTCAACAGCATTTTGCATAGATTTGCATTGGTCAGTAATTATAGCATTTGGAGCATGTCCAGACATACATGATAGCCAAGACTCAAATAACCAGACAAAAGATTCAGTGTTCTCATGAGATAACAACCCGCAACCCAATAATATTGACTGTCCATGATGATTCACCCCTACAAAAGGAGCAAATGGCAACTCATACTTATTTGTGAGATATGTAGTATCAAATGTGATAACATCACCAAAGTCTTCATATGCTACCCTACTTCTTACATCAGCCCAGAATAAATTTCGAAGACGAGATTTATCATCAAGGTCCATCGTATAAAAGAAACTTGAATTTTTACCTTGCATTTTGATAAAATAATTTCTAATTGCTTCTCCATCTCCAACCCCAAGTCTTAGCCTCCTTGCTTTTTCAATGTGATTGCGACAATCTTTTTCCCCGAATGTAAGATTTTCATATCCTCCAGCTTCAACAACAAATGAATGAAAATTCTTACTCACGCCAATTCCAGCTTGATCATTTAGTTCAAGCTTTCTTTTCACGTGATTATCCAACTTCTTATTAGATCTGAAAATTCGAGCTTTTCTTGGACTTAATGCATGATTGTGCTCAAGAACAATGGTTGTTAATTTAAATTTACCACTTGTTTGTAGTGTTGATCTTATCCTCGCTTGGCATTCAACTTTAATTGAGAGGCTCGGCTTAAACTCTTTCTTCGAAGTACTTCGTCTCTTACCTGCTCGAGAACATTCAAATGCAAAATATCTCAGCTCCCCATCATCTCCTCTCTTTTGTGTTCTTTTTGTCACACCAAACCCAGTTTGATGAGCATAATTAGTATAAAAATCCCGAACCTCTTGCAGAGAGTTAAACTCCATTCCTTCATTGGGTTCTTTAATTATTCCATTTTCATATGTTGTCTTTTCCATTCCTTCCTCAGAATTTTCATGTATTTGATTCTCAGATACTCCCTTCTCAATTTCTTCGAGTCTGTCCTCATCATCTATGATATTTTCATCAGAAATGTCATTTATATCCTACAAATCAGTCAAAAAATAAAATAAAACAATCAATACATATGAGAAAGTGAATGAAATTTTATTAGTCAATTTAAGAGACTAAAACGATCAATACATGTACACCAACTTGAATACTAAGAGGGACTTATGTTGTGTAAACTGAATACTAAGAGGGACTTATGCTGTGTATATTGAGAAGCTGGAACCAATTTAAGAGAATAAAAAGAATCTCTTCCTATGCTTAACTAATTATTGTGCGCTAATCAAAAGTTTGACCCAATTCGAAATATGAAACAACACCAATTTGTCGGACACGGCGAGGCAAATGGGGCATTTGAACGAACAGGTTATGTGCGGTCCGGTCGAGCCGTGTAGTTGATGAAGGAGCACGGGAACGGAGTCTGCTTCACCTACGATGAGTGATTTGGCGACGCTGCACGAGAGGGAGCAGCGGATGGCGGGGACCGGAGGACGATCGGTGTGCTTTCTTTGGAGAATAGGAGGCTATATGTTCCTCCAAATATGTGTGTGTGTGTGTTTGAGGGAGAGAGAGAGAGAGAGAGAGTACCATTTTTTTGGTGCACTTCTCCAGCAACCTTCCTTACGACGAACCTTCCGATCTTCCGGCGAGGTCCAATAGGGACGGCAACCAACGTGAGAACTCGACATGGGAAAAAAAATAGAATAGGGTTCTACATGGAAAATAGCATTAATGGTGTGCATTAATGGTGCTGACTGTTCCAATTCAGTAAAAAAAATAATTTTTTTTATTTGCCACATGGACTGCCACATAGACTGCCATGTAAGGAGGGACATAATGGAGGTACTTATTGGAGGTACATATAGCATTACTCAAGTTAGAATCATGTTGTATTATGTGGCACTGATGGTCATTCGGCTAGTGATTTAGGAACCTCCTAGAGAGCGTGTTGGCACTCAATAAGCTCATCCAAATATTGTCTTTGTCGGAATGGATCATTTGCTACTCAATAAGCTCATCCAAATATTGTCTTTGTAGGAGAATTGATCAACTATGGATCGAGGAGAGAGAATAGATACACATGAAAGTGAAAGAAGTAAAAAAAAAAAAAATCTTACTCTCACTAAGTGTCGATCTGCAAAGGCTATTTCTTTTCTCCCTTTTCTTCTGTTAATATCTTTGGTTATTTAGTTTTACGGTCTCTATAATATTGTAAATTTACGTTTATTGTTCATAATATGATTTGTATCTTGTCCTAACAGTAGACTTGACTGACCATAAAAAATGAAGACATGAACGCTAATTTTGAATATTATACGAAACCAAAAACTAAATGGAAATATATAAAGGTTGTATGACTTCGGTTATTTATTTATTTATTTTTATTACCAATCGAGAATGAGACTTGTGACAGTATTTGTTTGATTCTATCTTGATCTCAAGAGCCATTAAGTATCAATGGCTCTTGAGTTGCAAGCATTCAATAATGCGTCTGGGACGAGAGACATCTGGCGATACATGATGTCCAAGAAGTTGTTCCTATCGAACCGTCGGCATGAAAGTTGTGTGGCTGCTGATCATAAATCGGGATATAAGCAAACGATAGTGACACGAGTCTCATTCTTAATTGGTCATGACAAAATTAAATAACTCAAGTCACGCAATTCCTACCATGCAAAACTAAAATAACCTAAATCACACAATCTCACATATTTCTATTTAGTTTTAGGGTCCCGTATAATATTTAAAATTTGAGTTTAGGTCTCCATTTTGGACGATCAGTCAAGTCAATTATAGGACGAGGCCCAAATCCTATTCTTGACAATATAGAGAGCGAAATACAAATTTATAATATTATACGAGATCCAAAAACTAAATAATCCTAAAATCTTGCATGCTCTTTTGTTCTGATGAATAGAAGTCACGCAGTGAAAATAGAAATAAATAACTATTTATTCATTAGCTAATGAGTAAGAGAAAGGATCCTGTAGTAGAACCTAATGTTGGGTTTATAGCCTTTTGTTTTGGTTTTTAGTCCCACATCGGCTAGAAAGGAATGTGTATCTCCATATATATGAGTCTTTACTCTTTATGGAGATGCACATGTAGTGCACATGGGTGTGTGCCATGTGGGATTAATTATTGATGGTATAAAGGCTTAATCAACAATTAATAAGCTGTAAGCTTTTTGCTCTTGGAAAATTTATTTCCATAGGAGCTAAGCCCCGTTGGGGCTTAGCGATTCGGACTTGGACTCGGACTCGGACTCGGACTTGGGCTCGGGCTCGGGCTCGGGCTCGGACTCAAGGGCTCATGAGGCGTAATGTGGCGTTTTATTGGCGCACTTTGCACTTAGCACGTCAGCATCGTCGCTAGGCGCATAGTGCGCTTAAGTTGCGCTCGTTGCGCGAGCCACTTGCGCGACCACGTTGTGCGGCCCGTTATGCGAGCCCAGTTACGCTGGCCCAGTTACGCAGGCCTGGCTGCGGCCCAGTGTGCGCAGCGTACGCAGTGTGCGTAGAGTGCGTATGTGCGTATGGCTGGCTGCATATTAGAGCGGGAACGGTTGCAGCAGTTGCTGCATGTTCAGGAGTGGTTCTGCCACTACCCTGAAGTGCAGGCAACTGCTTGGCAACCGCCCCGTGGGCTATATATGCAGGTTCTCTCCTCTCTCTCAGTTGGAAGAAGTAATCAGAATTCCAGAGAGAAAACTCTAAGTGTTCTTTAACACAACAGAGTAGTGAGCGTGTTGTTTAACACAAACACTAGTACTTTTTAGTACGCGTGAGTTCTGTTACTTCAAACAGAGAGAGAAGAGTACCATTGCCAGAGGAGTTCGCCGTCTTTCGAGGAGTCAGAAGAGCAGGAGTGTTCCAAGGTTTTTCGTCAACCTTGCTGGTTCCTGGAAGCTGTTCGCAGAGGGCGAATAAAGCTTTGAGCAACGGTGATAATTCACCCCAGCAATTCCATCTCTCGCCTGTCATCCTTCTGTTGCCTTTAGCAGTTCTGTCAGTATCTTCTTTTTAGAAGGCACTACTGTCAGTTTGCTACGATCACGAAAATCTCTTTAGATTATTCGTGTATTACGATATCTTTTTAGATTTCGTAATTTGCAGAATCCTTCTGGATCTCTGTTGCAAAACCTTCTTTAAGGAGTTGCATTAGAAACGTTGTCTTTACAACTGTTTCATTTTCTCAGTTTTCCATCAAAAATTGTGCCCCGGCGTTCCCGGTAATAACACCTAAGACTACTTGTTAGGAGGAAAATAGATTTTTGATGAATTATAAAATAAATGTTCTAGAACTTTTCTTGCTTCAAATATCTTGCTTGTTATTGTATCATGTCTTATAGCATTCATATCTTACCCTATTTTTGTGCCAAGAGGCTCTGCTTATGAAAGGTTTATAATATCCTATAGTTTTTTTTTTCTTGCCGGGAGGCTCCCGCTTATTAAAGATTTGGAGAGGATCAAAATATACACAACTTTATCCTGATAGAGGTTGTTTTTCATGACTCAAACTTGTATCTTGCATGATGCAAACAACTAATCTTACCATCACGCTAACGACATCCTATGAATTATATTGTGTAACTTAAATTTTATTCATGGATAAATTATGAATTAATTTCTCAATATATCCTCATGAAGCAGTCAATAATCTCCTTAAACTTATGATAATATTGCTATTTTCAAATGCTACTTAGATATTGTTGATGTTATTGAAAAAAAACAAGTCCTAAAAGAGAACTTCTAGCGAGAACACTCGCATCAGTGCACTTTCCTACACAACAAATACGTTATTGCACATCTTTTATCGCATTGTTGTTACGGATTGACATTGTCGGTATGCAATGCACTGATTAATCAATCATGTCTCAGGTGAAACATCCATTTTTTGGTATCGGCAATTCATACGGATATGGATATGTATTTCAGTATTTCTTTAATATTTTATATTTCCTTGTATTTCTAATTTATTTTGATATCATGATCAAGAGTTAAAGTTTTCTCCTGATATGTGAATCGAAGAATGCCAATAATATATCGTGATCCTCGTAAAACAAGATATCGACCATCATTATACTGTATTTGATTTATGTTTTTTGACTTGGCATTCCTAGAGTTTTCCTCGATTAGCGTGGATTGCATATTGTAGGAGATAACTTGTGCAATACCTTGTATGAGTTCTCTTAATTTAATAGTGACTTATGCAACAAGCTATTATTATTTTTTGGGTTTTAGTTTCATTCGAGCTTGTAGGTCGATTCCCTGAGACTAGTAGATACGCATGGCACTGTCATGAAATGTGGCTAGGAACTGTGTATAGATACACCTTAATAATTATCTGATTTTTTTAATATATTTTGTTGATTATGCAGTATACTGCATGCACTGCTTTGAGTGGAAACCGAGCATGTGCATGCCATTTCCAACCATTGGATCGAAATCCAATGGATGTGATTTGTTTGAGACAGTTTATAAAAGAGAAACTTACAAGTATCACTTTTTTTTTCTTTTTTTTTTTTTTTGAAATCACACGCACACACACAATTGGGGGGCTCGAACCTTGCCGGCCCCTCCGGATGTCCGCTCTAATACCACTAGGCTAGAGAGCTCGGACTTACAAGTATCACTCATTCTCTTTTATTTCTCTCTATTTCCCTTTGTTTGTGGAGAAGAGGAAAGCCTCCTCTCTCTCTCTCTCTCTCTCTCTCTCTCTCTCTCTCTCTCTTTATTTTCTCTCACTCGCACTTCACACGAGCTCAAGTGTCGAGGAAACGAAGCATATGCCATTGTGTCATTTTGGAGGTGAACACTAGCACAACATAGCAGTGTGGATCGACTTGTCACAACGTATGCATGGAGAAAAATATATATATCTTGCTCGATATTGAGGCTTGGGCTCGAGTTTTATTTGGTTTTCATCTCGGTTTTTTCTTGTAATATATAGTTGAATGTAAAAGTAAAGTTTTGATCAGGAAGATCAATTAGTGCTATCGAAGCTTTCAGATATGGTTTTGGCTGAAAACTTCCTCTCAATACTTACTTTCTTTCGTGTCAAGAATGTGAAACAGAATTAAATTGAAGCGATACAAGTACTTCTTAGCGTTCACGCGCACAAAGCACTAGTAATTAGGAGTACGACGTGCACCTTTCAAATTTGTGATTTAGACTGTATATGTCGAGATACGAAATATTTCACATGAATGGTAAAAGTTGGGATTGTTTTGAACTTGGTTCTTTCCCAGAATCGTACAGATGATACACCATCGATATATCGTCGGTGTACTATTCTATGCAGACTAATCATAATTTATGTTCTACCAAAAGTTATTGAAATGTTAGTATACTGTCTCCTCTGTAACCAGCTAGGAAATCTCTGAGGCTCCTTCGAAATTGCGTGGCCGAGTGTCTTTATCTTGTCCGATATGATTCTATAATATTTTTATGATTTGTATAATATTGTTTTGCACTTGTAGGTTTATTTTCCTGGGAATTATGATCCCTGATTCATTCATATCGGTCTGTATCCATTTATGGATAAATATAGTATTTTTGAGCTTTAATTGATTTCGAATCGAGTATTTAATTCTAGAACTTGTTGTCTATGTTATATCAAGTTGTGTTGTACTTACTTAAAGCATGCAAGTCTATTATCGTGTACACTTATCATCGAGAGAGTCTGAAGGACTCGCATTCTTACCCATATATGCTTCAAGTATATGTCAAGCCAGTCCAGAAAGACAGTCCAGCGAGACTCCTGTACTCGATCATGTATTTGTTCATGTACCCGTAATCGCACTAGTTAGCCAAGGATAGTATATAATGGTTTATTGTGCTTGCAAAACTAAAATAGTTATATCAATAATATATCAACAGATGGATCGATCAGTCTAATCGTGCCAGTGAAGGTTCGACATAAGTTTGGCTCTAGTCAAGACTAGCCTTCTTGAGTATTCCATATAGGGCCGACCCATAAGATACTATGAATCATAAGCCATGAATCAAAAGGACTAGGTTAATTATAGCTAACTAAATATAGATTCATTATGAGGGGAGGAATATGAGGCTTCAAGCGACCTTGTTAGCTAAGGCTTCCAGGCCTGGTGTCTCCATGGCGTGTGGACCAGGACCTATTTTTGGTCATGGTGACCACCTGAGGAGCTGGCCCGTGATTCTCATATATCTATGATCATATTATGCATTATGAGATCCAGTTTGCTGTCAGTCATTTATTTCTTGCACTTGACAAATACAAATCTAGTATATGTTATCCTGGTCAGCTTTGATTGTCTACAGTAAGAATGCACCTTACGATTCCTTAACCTATATTTTTTAGTAACCATGATTGTTATACCATAACTATTTAATTAGCAAGTCATAGCTTGCCTTGGTCGTGTTTGATATGTTGGATCTTATTTCCTGTCTAGTTCAGTATTGCATATCTTATATCGGTTTTGGGTTGAACTTAGTCGATTAGTTTGTCGAGAAATATTTCTAGCCTTTTGTTCTTGTTTGATTGGAATGTTGGTGTTCGCCATCGAAAAAGGGGACACAAAAGGTTTTTTGATTGAAACTTTGTACTTCGATTACAAACAAAACAATATACAATGTAGGACTTAGATATAGTCCTTTGATTACACTTTTATTTTTATCTGAAAACTGTGTCGGTGGAGAGAGTGGTAATGCGTTGACTCCGTTGACGATCTGACGACGATCTTGAATTTTCTGAAGGTCTGGGTTGCTCTGGATGCCGGAGCGTTTTGAGGGGAAAAAGACGTGAAGTGTCTCTCCTGATCTCTGGATATGATCTGTGGATCTATCTCTGTTGAAGGAATGGTCCTTCTATTTATAGGCAGCAGGCTGAGCTGCCTCTGCGCGCATATATAGGAGTGCCTGGATGTGGGAACGCTACGTGGCTGATGTTGGCGGAGGCGCATGGATGATGCGCCTCGAATCTGTTTGAACTGCTGCATTAGGTTGCGGTGGAGCTGACATGTGACAGTTGCGAGGATTCGGTTGTTGCTGAGATCTTGGGTGGTTAGCACCCATTCTTGAGCAGAACTGAGTCAAAAGACACGTGGCGCATGTTTGTGGCTTCAAAGATCTCGAATTTGGGGGAGAGTGATCTGTCTTGATGCACCTAGGATTAGGCGCATGGAGAGGACTGAGCTGCTGTCTTTAGGGATCATGAGCGAGTCCGGGCATATGGCTTTCACTACCAAAATAAGTCATATCAGCGACGTATTTAGCGACTCCAAGAAAGTACGTCGCTAATTTTTGGGGTTTTAGCGACGTTTATATAAGACGTCGCTTTTGTCGCCAACAGCGACTAATAGCGACGTCTAGCGGCTACAATTTGTTAAATGGAAACCTGCGTCGCAAGTTCGTCGGTACCCGTCGCTGATATAGCGACGTGTAACGACGAATTTTAAGCAGCGTTGCCGTTTATTATATATCAGCAACGTTTAGCGACGTCCTATAAGGACGTCGCTAATCGTTTCATATAGCCAGCGAGGGTTTCCTTTTCGATCATTCACAATTTTTTCCCCCCAATTTTTCGCGCGCTCCTCCTCCGCGACGCTCCTCCGGCGATTTCCCTCCTCTGGCCTCCTCCTCCGCGGCGCTCCTCCGGCGATCTCCCTCCTCCGACCTCCTCCTTCTCCTCCTCCTCCTTCCTCAGGTAGCTCCTCCTTCTCCTCCTCCTCCTTCCTCAGGTAGCTCCTCCTTCTCCTCCTCCTCCTTCCTCAGGTAGCTCCTCTCCAGTTTCTCCTCGTCTTCTAGCTCTCTCTCTCGCTTCTAGTTCGTGTCCACGAGAGCGTGGACTCGCTGTGGGAGACACGAGACTGACAGTGGACTCGCTACGGGGGACACGAGAGCGTAGACTCGCTTCTAGTTCGCGTGACACCTATTTTCTTGGTTTGGACACGTCGTGTCCCACTGTGTGGACGCGAGACTCACAGTGTGACACCTATATACTGATACTGGGAGTTTTTTTGGGCATATCAACTGTCAATTTGATGTTTTCCTTGGATTCGAATTCTAATTTAGGGTTCGAGCCCTATTTACTGATACTGGGAGTTTTTTGGGCATTTTCAGGGTTTTGAAATGATGAATAAATTGACTAATAATTATTATCGAGCCCTATAAAATTTCAGCTATGTCACGAAGGATGGATACTAATCCTGTGAATGAGTTTTCTCCTAAGTATTCTCGACAGTTAAGTATGATTTAGCTCACTGACATTACTGAAATATGGAATAATTAGTGTAGGGTATGTTGGTCAGGTTTTGGCAGAATTGGGATATGATAGTATACATGTTATAATTAACAAGGAATGCTGTTGACACCAAATGTTGCACGACAGGTTACTTGAGTAACCTGGAATGTTTTACCTACTGAAACAAATGGTTTGGGCAAGGGTGTGTATAGGTTTGTCATCAGATGGTATGGGATTTTGCCTGCCAAGTTCTGAACAGCAGTCCAGGCTGCCTGCTTAGTTGAAAGTCTTAATTAGACTTTCTGTTCAGTACCCTTTGACTGAATTAAGTTGACCTGAATACCATATTTTAAATCCTAAATCTACGGTACGATATCGTGATCAGGACATAGTCCCTGCAGCCATTCGACTAGCGAGGCAGAAACTATGTAGCCGTAGATAAAGTTGACTATCCTCCGACCCTCATCCCTCGGCAATGATGATACGACAACCTATCACTATATCTTATATAGTAGTAGATGATGTCTTAGTATTACATTATGTGAGTTTATCTTGATTCTGTTACATTTTTCAGATACTAGATACGATAAGAACATATACTACACCATATGTACAGAATATAGATGATTCACACTAATGTATGCTAGAATAAATCTTGGGTTGTGTTCTGAGCCATCCGTTCTCACACTTGGCAAAAAAATCGAATTTATTGTACTTTATCTGCTTTCAAAAATGTACTCAAATTACATGATGGTTCCTTTAGTTAGCTTGCTTATGTTACAATTATATTATTTGTAAATATCGATCTTACCAGATGGCACCCATAACCCGAGGAGCGGCACGTCGTTTGAGGGAAACAGTGAATGCTGAGGTGGCTCCTCCTACAGTTAAGGAGGAAGTGGCACCGGTTGCTAGTGAGATCGGGAGTTCTATTCATCCAGCACCGGTAGCTAGTGAGACCGGGAGTTGTATTCGTGCAACACTTGCAAGGGACGACATCTCTCCTCACGCCAAAGATCTCACTTTTTCGAGGTGGTTGCGTGATCGTATCACTGAGCGTTTACGTGAGCTGCGTGGTTCTCATTAGCTATTAGTACTTATTTCTATTGGACTTTTTGTATTTTATATTAGACTATTTGTATTGGACTACATATATAAATTAGTACTGTGTCAATCTCTGGATTGTATTGGTACTACGACCCTCATCCCTCGGCAATGATGATACGACAACCAACCAGAGAGGATACTCTGAGAGATCCATCTGAGTAGGACGTATACTCTGAGAGATCACCTTTACAAGTATGATATTAGTAGTGGGATTGAGTGTGTACGTCCTACTCAGATGGGTCTCTCACCGTTACTATTTTTTTCTGACAGTATGGTGGATGTGCCCCGTCAACAGATTCTTGCTCCGAGCCAAAACTTTGCCCCGGAGCTCAAGTGAACATCTTTCGTGTAGAGATCGAGTGAGAGGTTCCTGACAGCATGGTGGTCTTCTTTGTCAAAGTATCCGTGCTCATCACACATTGGTTGTGGGACGAGCACAGATACTTTGACAAAGAAGACCACCATGTTGTCAGGAACCTCTCACTCGAGCTCTACACGAAGGATGTCCACTTGAGCTCCGGGGCAAAGTTTGGCTCGGAGCAAGAATCTGTTGACGGAGCACATCCACCATGCTGTCAGAAAAAATAGTAACGGTGAGAGACCCATCTGAGTAGGACATACACACTCAATCCCACTACTGATATCATTCTTGTAAAGGTGATCTCTCAGAGTACACGTCCTACTCAGATGGATCTCTCAGAGTATCCTCTCCGGTTGGGTTGTGTTCTGAGCCGTCCGTTCTCACACTTAAAATACATATGAATTAGAACTGTGTTTTGTATTTTCGGCGAAACCAGTGATTTGATTCTGTATTTGTATTTTGGTTTCTGTATTTTGGCTCCAGCTCCATTTGCATTAATCTACGGTACGACATGGTCCCTGCAGCCATTCGACTGGCGAGGCAGAAACTATATAGCCGTAGATAAAGTTGACTGTCCTCCGACCCTCATTCCTCGGCAATGATGATACGACAACCTATCACTATATCTTATATAGTAGTAGATGATGTTTTAGTATTACATTATGTGAGTTCATCTTGATTCTGTTATATCCTTCAGATACTAGATACGATAAGAACATATACTACACCATATGTACAGAACATAGATGATTCATACTAATGTATGCTAGAATAAATTTTGGGTTGTGTTCTGAGCCATCCTTCATCTGCCCCCTTCCCTGTCCCTCTCGTTATGTCGCGAACCTCTTCCTTTATGCCATCAAAATCAGAATCCTCGACTCTCTTTCGCTTCTTGGATATTGACCCAGCTTCCAATCTCTCATTTCCCTCCGGGTCCACTCTACTCCCAATCTCTTCCTCTTTATACACGGATCTACAGAATCAATGCCATCCAAGGAAGGCAAAACTAAATCAGCATTGTCTTTCGGATCGTCCTCATCAAGGCATAACGGGCTGCTCAGCGTGCCCAGCTTCTTCAACTTCTCGCTGGCTGCAGAGTCGAAATGGGAACGGGTCCTCTTTGTCGGCCCGGAGCTCTGACTCGCACTCGTCGCCTCGCTACCGGTTTTCTCTCCTCCTTTGACGTGGGTCATAAGAAAAGAAATTTCATACCTCTTCTTCATATAAATATCATTGTCGCCTTGTACTCGCGAGCCTCCTCGTCTGTGACGCTATCCAACTTCTCGATGCCTACATTATCACTCGAATTTCCCCTTCGACTCGTATCGTCCTCTTCTTCGCCTGTCTTTTCGCTCCCTGTCTTGCAATCATCTTCTATCAC